>LPNX010729729.1:34823-196110 GCA_001517045.1 Pseudotsuga menziesii | reverse complement strand
TATTTAGGTTTTAAGGGTTTGGTCACAGAATAACTGGGCAAGTAACCCTGAGAAAGTGGCAGAGAATTAGGGTTTGTTTTGAGTTTAAAGCATGGGGTATGTTTTTCAGATAGAAAGATCCACGGCAAACCCAGCAATACTTCCCCACATTCGTGGATGGTAGAGGTGGTAAACCGTCGGCCATCCTAGCAGAAGGCCTAACCCCAGAGGACTCAAGGCTCGAACCCGTGACCTCCCCCCGAACCGAGAGAGTGTGCGCACGTCTTACCAATTGAGCTAACCCTTGTGGCTAAGCATGGGGTATGTTACGTCTTGCAAGGGTGGTGCCGTATTGATCCGCCATTAGTCCTAGATTGTCGTGAACATTATGATTACAGCTAGCCCTTGCCTTACCTTGACATGACTTGCTCGGTGACCTTCTTGGCACCTGAAAGTGGTAAGCTCCTGCAATGCCATAATCTTAATAAATGCATTGTGATCTAAGCCCGCCGGCACGTCCTGGGCATCATGTACCCTTTGATGTTTCCTTAAATTTGGGGGGGTACTTCTGCATATGTCTGTTTCAGCGTTTCCTTGCTTTCGCATCCCCGCTATTCTGAAACTTGGGGACATTGGAAGTTTTAGACTTGTCCAATAACAATCAGTCTGTGCAACCAGTGGATGGGTGCATGCATTCCACACTTGTACACTTAAATTATTTTTCTATAATGTTATCTATGTCAACAAAGTGGGTGCATGCATTCCACACTTGTACACACTTACATTATCTTTCTATATAATGTTATTCATGTCAACAAAGTGAATGACTGCTTCACTCAATGGCCTTCCGTCCCTCTTCTTAGTCTACAGGTAAAACGCAAACAACCAATTGGTCTTCCTTCGTTCTTCTATTTGTAGGTAATGACACAAGAAGTATGTTAGTTGTTTTCGACTATTATGTACATTGACTTGCTTGGAGTTTATCATGTCGTTGGTAGACCCATAATTAGTTGAGAAGAAATGGACCCATAATTAAATTAGATTGTACCTTCATTAGTATAGACCCATAATTAAATTAATGTTGTCTTACGTTGAAGACATTTGCTTCGTTGCCATGATGAAGGCTAAGCTATGCGAGCTGAGAACCCATGATTGATTAAACCCATAATTAAATCAGATTAGCCTTCGTTGTTATAGACCCATATTTAAATTAATGATGTGGTTTACCTTGTAGGCATTCTCTCTCTTGTCAACGAAGAAGGCTTAAGCTATGAGAGCTGACAAACCTTAATTAATTAAACCCATAATTAAATTAGCTTAGCCTTCATTGATATAGATCCAGAATTAAATTAATGCTATGCCTTACATTGAAGGCATTTGCTTTGTTGCCAACGACGAGGGCTAAGGTATGAGAGCCGAGAACATGATATTCTCATCCCCTTACATTGAAGGCGCCTACTTGTGTGGCACCGATCATAGCCAAGCTATGAAAGCTGAGGACTTGATGCTAACTTGTGGACATTAATGTTAAATTAATAATTAATTTGACTCTGGGCATACATATTAAATTAATGCTGTGGCTTACATGAATTAAATTAACTCTGGGCATACACATTAAATTAATGCTGGGGCTTACATGGAAGGCACCTACTTTGATGCCACCGATGAAGGCTAAACTATGAGAGCTGAGGACTGGATCTTCTCATCAGTTTTTCTTTGATATGTTTCTATGTTTAATTTTTTAATTAGATAATAAATAGTTTTGCATAAATGGGTTTCAACTTTCCATACATGACATCTTAAGTTGTATGGCATTTGAAATGAATGTTTTCAATTATATCTTTCAATCTTCTTAGTTTTGTTCTAAGATATATTTTTGTTACAGAGATCTTGTGGATTTTCTCTTACTTTCAGTGTTATAAAATTAGGTGGAAAAGGGTTCTTGGCATTTATTGCACCGTGATGGAAGGTCTCCTTTATAATACATTATTTGATGCTTCTATTCGATGAAGTTCTTAATCTATAAAATTTTCACCGTGATGCAGGATGACTTGATAAAGGTATGCCTATAACTCTGTTAAGGGTTCTATGCTGGTTCTTACAATCTTTTTTTGTTTTGTTTTTAATATGTAATTTGTATATCAACTTTTATTCATTATATGCACTCTTTCATCTGGTCAATCTATATTTCTTTGATATATGACTTGTACAGCATATCTTCAGTGAATATGTTTCTTAGTATTTATCCTTCGTTTCTTATGGTTTTTTTTTCGAAGAAATAGTCGGACCGTTTCTGTGTGTCTTTCAATCTTCTTAGTTTGGCATTTATAGATTTGAGGCATCATCTCTGTATTGTCCTTTTTTTACAAGATATCTATTTGTTACAGAGATCTTGTGGATTTTCTCTTTCTTTCAGTGTTATAAAATTAGAGGGGAAAGGGTGCTTGGCATTTATTGCACTGTGATAGAGGATCTCCTTTATCATACATTATTTGATGCTTCTATTTGATGAAGTTTTTTTATCTATAAAATTTTCACCATGATGCAGGATGACTTGATGAAGGTAATGCCTATAGCTCTATTAAGGGTTCTATGCTGGTTCTTACGATCTGTTTTTTTTGTTTTGTTTTTAATATGTAATTTGTATATCAACTTTCGTTCATTATATGCACTAGCTTCAAGAGTACTTTCATCTTGTCAATCTATATTTCTTTGATATATGACTTGTACAGCATATCTTCAGTGAATATGTTTCTTAGTATTTATCCATAGTTTCTTATGGTTTTTTTTCAAAGAAATAGTCGGACCATTTCTGTGTATCTTTTATTTTGAAATGAGTCCATTTCTGTGTTTCTTTTATCTTGTGATGAGTATGTTGTGTCTCATGCTCCAACTTCAGAGAGCTTTTAGAAGAGTATACGACTGCAGAAATATTTGACACAGCGTTTTGGAAAGTATGTTTGTTTTGCATCCCTCTGTACCTTTGTTTGCCATAGCCATTTAGTTTGCCTCCATAAATTTGTACTAGTTTAGGTTTTGTGTTTTGTGTTTTTTAATGTTGTATTTTGCATTATTACCAGTCGGGCTTAAATTGTCAGATGACTTGATCATAAGCTTACATCCAATGATGTAAACATAAATTGGTTGAGTGGTTGTATGTCTTTACTTAACTCTGGATCTATAGTCTATTTCCCTTCTCTCTTTTCTGTCATTTTTATTTGTAAATCTATCATTTGTATGCCATCCAGCTCCATTTATCTTAACTCTCGATCTATAGTCAATTTCCCTTCTCTCTTTTCTGTCATATTTATTTGTAAGTCCATCAACTGTATGCCAAATCCGTCTTAGTTTATTTGTGAATCTGTCATCTCGATGCCAAATCTGTTTTTAACTCCGGATTATTAAGCAGTTTCTTTTCATCCTCTTTTCTTTTCTGTAATCTTGTATTTGTAATATCAAATTCTTCTATTACCCTGTCATCTGTATTCTCTTTCTCCCTTTTTAGGTGCTCCTCCCTTTCTCTTTGTTTTTTCTTTTTTTTTAAACCAGTCTGGTGGACATTAATATTAATGACTGGGATTACATTGAAGGCACTTGCATTGTGATGCAACCGATGAAGGCTAAGCTAGAGAGGAGGACAGGATATTCTTATCGTGGGTGCGATTGAATGGATTTCTGTCTGATTTCTGGTATTTTTGATCCATACACAGAGCCTATAGAATTTGTAAGACTTGAGTCAATTAGATGGATGAGACCAAATTTTAAATGTTTATATCATAACATCATATTTCCAATCGTCTGAAGGCTGTAAAAGGAGAATTTTTTTTAATTGTGGAGGTCCCATGAATTGTCTTTTTATTTTAGTATTGATCAGTGTCAATTTAATCCATTAATATTTTAAGGTGCTTGGCATTAGTTTTTGATGTCTGCAGGATCAAGGCCTATTTTCGTTTATTTCGTGCTCCTATTTATAAAATTCGTGCACTACGAAATTTGTATAAATTGTGTTAGTGATCCCGTATTTGATTTAATGTCTATTGTATATCTGATTTTGATCTTTGATTTAATGTATATTCTATATCTGATTTCTGATCATTAAAGATGCTTTCAATGCCATCTGGAGGCACAAGGCTTTAATACCAGAATTTTATGATGCCAATTTAATCCTGGTGAGCAATTTTTTTTTCCAACATGTTTGAAGGCAGAATGCTTTAATAGGAGAGTTTTATGTTGTCAATTTTAATCCTTGTAGGCAATTTTTTTTCCAATTGATATTTATAATTTCAAGAATAAAATCAAAATAAACATAGGCAAAATTCAAAGCTTCTATCAAAATAATCATAGACAACTCTCAAAGCTTCTAATATAGTCCAATTTTTTAACTCAGCCCGGACCCGACAAGAGGCACAATAGTGGTACAAGTAAGAATAAGCAAGCAGCAAGTGTTGGTTATTGAATGCTAGTGCTGTATCCGAACGCCCCGCGCCCGTGCACCATTGGGACTGCCACTGCTCTTCTATTTGAAGTCAGTGCAATACTGTAAGTGTGGGACAGACATAGGGTGAGGTACGGAGTAAGGTTAGTGAAGCAGGTGGGTAGAAGGCTCAGACACAATTGCTGTTCTTGAAAAACAAAGTATCAATCTTTCATCTTGGAGTAACAAGTCTTGGAGATTAAGATGAAAATGAAAGCTTATTGAAGTTACACCTATCACATAGCTCTCAATTTATTAAGCAAAATCCCATCTGGATATACCTGGGCTCATGCTCGTAATCCAAATGGACACAGACTAGCACATCATTATAGTAAGAGTATTCCTTAAACATGAGCCAAAAAAATTAATCATACCAACAAAAGTTCCACCAAAAAGATACAAAGATGTCTTAAAAAACTGACATGATAAACTAACTGAAAAATACAAGTCCAACTATCATCTAGGAGGTATCAACTAATTCTTATAAATAGTGTTAGTGATCCCGTAATTGATTTAATGTGTATTCTATATCTGATTTCTGATCATTAACGATGCTTTCAATTATGTCGGGAGGCCGAAGGATTTAATAGGAGAATTTCATGATGCCAATTTAATCCTCGTAAGCAATTTTAATAGGAGATTTTTATGTTGTCAATTTTAATCTTTGTAGGCTTAAAATGTTGTCTTTACTTTAACTAAAGTGCTCACTTTACTTTAACCAAAGTGTTGTCATGCAAAAACTTTTGAGTTAACTAGTTCCTGTTATAAACAATTTAGTTAACTTTTCTTAACTTTAATATTTTATTAACAATTTAGATTCGTAACTCAAATCCTGCTGATGGATTTACTTAAGTGACCATTGTGTGTTCTCTTTTAATGAACTGACGTGTATAATGTTGCTTTAACTGAGTTTAACAATATTTAACGGAAGCATATTGTCACTTTAACTGAAGCTTTAATTTGAAGCTTTAACTGAGGCATGCATTGTTACTTTAACTAAAGCTTTAACTGAGATGTACATTGTTATTTTAACTGACCCCAAGTTCATGGCCTCCCTGAATATAGCAGCTGCACAAGCCAGCAGCGTTGATAACGTTGACCGTTTGTTGGAAAATGTAGAGCATCACAAGGAAAAAATGCTCAAGCTGAAAGATAATCTCTTTAAGACACGAGGAGAGGGCATAGAATTAAAAAGAAAGCATGATGCTATCCTCTAAGAAAAAGAAAGACTTTAAAGGGAGGACCAAGCATTAGCAGTTGAAAAGGATGCATTGGATGTACAGGTAATAATTATGGAGAGAAGAAGGATTTTGAAGCCATGATCTTAGAATTGGAATCAAGAGTGTTCGTGGCGAGCCAACAGTTAGGAGAATTAAAAATCCAAATAGAAGAATTGGTGGTACAGAAGGATCTCTAGAAACAGCTAAATATAACTAATGAGAAAAAGCAGGACATCACTCATTTTCGTGATCAGGCCTGCATCAGGCCTGCACAATCCGAAGAAAGATACACCAAGCTCAAGTTAATCTCTTAGGTGAAATTTATGAAGTAGAGCTGATAGTGACAAGATTAAAGGTAATTGCAGCAACGTCATTGAATTTTAGAAAATGACTAATATAAGTCGGAAAAAGGGTTCAAAGCAAGCTGACTTAGATAGAGGTTAACTAGAAGTTTCCAGAACACATGCCACAGAAAACTGTCGGAGGCATAAAAATAGAAATGGCTCTTCTGGAGTTTTGCATGAAAAGCTTCCGAAAGGTTAAACAATGAAATTGACAAAACTTTGGAAAAATGTATTGAGTTATATAAAAAGATACACAGGATCAGTAATAGTCTACTCCATCTTCGTTAATTTTTGACATATCAAAGGTATTACATATCAAAGGTATTATGGATCATTGAAGTCATCGTGGGATTGGTCTTGGTTTTTCTCTTTTAACCGTAGGTACTCTTTCCCCAATTTTACCATGGCGGCTTTGTAGGGAACATGCTAGCTTATTTACACTATATTGTCAATGCTAATTTCTATTTGATCTGATACAATTGATGATCCATGATTGGGCAAATTGGGAAAAAGACATTTGACCAATGAAATGCTCTTTTGAGTAATTGCCTCCAAAATTGCAAATAGTGCCAAAATTTCAAGTCGCCCGACCTTATCCTTATAGTTAGGTATTAGGTAGAATAGAAGTTGTCCGCCATTTGGTTAGATAATTCATGTTGGGTTTATAAGCGAGCCATGACTGCTCTGGGTGGATGTCTTCTGGTGTTTTCCTCCCATGGTATCGATAAGGGTTTACAGATATTGAAAAAGCCAGGAGCGGCCATAAACTGGAGAGTCTAGTCCAATTCGTTCGACGGATCCTTTGGGCCAGGAACATATACGTTCTCTTTCTTCATAAACACAAACTAATAAACTAATTTTGTTGTTGAAAATGCAATTTTCAGTATTTGAATTGTAATTTTGATCAAGAAATGGATTCAAAGAATTTATGATTATTCAATTCCACCCACTGAAAACTGCAATTTAAACCATTTTCACAAACTCTTTGAAAGTTCGACGCTTATCATATTGTAGTTGTTCAACGACAGCGACTACGACGGATGTAATGGAAACTGAAAATAGATGTTCTCCTGTGCATTTGTATCCCTGGTCCACCGAATACTTTCCCTCGACAAAAACGCCAGTCTAGTCTCAACATGAACCTGCAACGTGTTTAGACCAACGCGAGGCAACCTGGAGCGCCGGATTTTTTGGGGTTGAATAAAAGTCAGCAATCCAAAGGGACTCGGAACTTGGAAGAGAGTGACTATTCTACGATTTTGGGTTATATGTTGGTTTATTTTGGGGTAATTTCATGTGTTGCATTTTCTTCTTTTGGGGTTTTCCTCCCATGGTATCGATAAGGGTTTACAGATATTGAAAAATCCAGGAGCGGCCATAAGTTGGAGAGTCTGGTCCAATTCGTTCGACGGATCCTTTGGGCCAGGAACATATACGTTCCCTTCCTTCATAAACACCAAGCTTGCCCTTTTCATTTTTACGGGGAGAATGCAAATCATCCTCCCTTAGTTCTTTTTGGGTCTTTACCCTCGAATTTGGTCTCTCAACTTGCGACAAACACTCTTTCCTCTAGTTTCGTTCTGGTAACATACCACAAACATGCAATCGAGTTGACGAGAAATGCAAGCTTTCTTTGGTTGCAAAGATCATCGATCTTCCAAACAAGGACCAACATATGGCGCATTTGCAAGATAAACTTCAAGAGGATGTACAATACATCCAAAAAATGGAAGTTGTCAACAAAGAAGATGTTAAAACTTGGGTCGTGCAGGCTTCTGTCAGCAATTAGATTTTAGAAGACGCGTGTAGAGCCGCCCTAGAAAAGGTGACATGCGTGGAGACACAGTTGGCCATGCACGAAGTGATCGTGCGAACGTTGGAGCAAATAGATTACAAAACTATCGTAGAAGAGGCCAACACATGGGGAGAATATGTTTCAAGCTTGGCAGGGCCCACTTGAAAATTTTGTCTTTTGTGTATTTTGTCATTTTCCTGATGTAAAGCAATAGAAGATGAATTTTTGGAATTCCTAGGGTTAGGGAAGTCGATGAGGCATTAGATGACAAATTGTAATTGAAATATAATAGAGATAGAGAGTAGAGTTAAAAGACTTTTCGCTAGCTCAAGGACGTTGGATTATTTTGCAAGGAGAACTCATTTTTTCTCCTAATAAAGGACCTACTTGTTGGGATGCATCCTCGTCCTCAAAAGGACGAGTGAGAAATCCCTATCGATATGGGAAAAAAGAAAGGTGGCGAGAAAAGTACTTACCGACAGATGACAGAGGAGAAAAGGGGCCCCTTTCAATCCATACCTGATTGTCCATGGTTTAAGAAGCCTTAAGAGCAGCCTAGAGAGTAATGCCCATGCCCACTATACTTAACCTTAGAGAGTCTCGAACGAACATTGTTTCGTACATACCTAAAGGTCATTCATTGCATTGTGGTTGAGTGCAGAAAAGCTAGATCTATCCATCATTCGGAATCACTGAAAAAAGTCAAGTAGCAATCAAGTGGCCTTTACCCTCTCACCTTTAGCCCACCAAGTCCACCGAGTTAGTAAGTAAACAGGTGTTGTGAACATTATTACTTTGAGAAGAGGGATGTAGTCTCTAGAAAAAGGACTGCATAGAAATTTGCTTGGGATGTGTGGAATCTCAAATGTGGAATTTCTTCTTTTTTGTTTCCATACAACTACAACTGTGAGATTGTTCTGACTTCTCTGAATTATTTCTTTGATTATGAATGATTTTGCTTTCTATACAAAGATTTGTGCATGAATTGAGTAATGAATGTTTTATTATGTCAAAGCTTTCTTGATAATCTTTATGTTGTAAATGTGCATATGAAATTGAAACAACTATTTGTGATAATCTTTATGCTGTAAATGTGCATATGAAATTGAACCAGTTATTTGTGAGATTATTATGAACAATTACATAACATTGCTCCAACTTTTAAATCTGCTCCCTACGTAGATAGAATAGATTAGACTAGAGTAGATTAGAATATAATAGACTTGTTTAGATTCAGATTTAAAGCAGATTTAAAGCAGTAATTGAGAAAGCAGGAACGATAAGATGGGAGGTAAGAACCTACGCATAACTTGTGAGCTTCCTGTTATCATCAGTTACATGCATTTAGTTTAGGCATTTGCTTTTTTAATTCATTTAAAGAAAACAACATAAACAATGAATTAGGCTGTAATCGATAAAACTTAAGAACATATTTAAATATACGGTAGCCAGATCATTAACCAGACGGATTCCTTTTACCAAACGGTGGATGATCTAATTAGGATTGATGATCGGGAGATTTGCTATTGTCAATATCCTCTATTTTTTTAGGCATCAACACAATTAGAAGAGTGAGTTCACATAAAGGTCCAAGTTTTAAAACCCATAAACTTAAGGCACACACTATCAAAAGTGATGCATTAACACACATAGCAATGTGTTTGGTGCAATGAACAACATGGTATAAAAGAAAACAACATAAACAATGAATTAGGCCGTAACCGATAAAACTTAAGAACATATTTAAATATACGATAGCTAGATCATTAACCAGACGGATTCCTTTTACCAAACAGTGGAAGATCTAATTAGGATCGATGACCGGGAGATTTGCTATTGTCAATATCCTCTATTTTTTAGGCATCAACACAATCATAAGAGTGAGTTCACATAAAGGTCCAAATTTTAAAACCCATAAACTTAAGGCACACACTATCAAAAGTGATGCATTAACACACATAACAATGTGTTTGGTGCAATGAACAACATGGTATTGATATCCCTTTTTGTTATTTGAGAACTCATTATTATGTGGATTGATTTCCTAGGTGATATTTTGTGGTATACGTTTTTGTTATTTGTGAACTAATTATTATGTGGATTGATTTCCTAGGTGTTATTTGTGGCATGATTTCTTTCTCAGAGAGAGGTTAAGTGATAAATGTGGGAATTTTACATTGAATAAGGTGGGGGTAATGATCATTGAATCACAACCAAATGTTTTGTTCGTTAGGATGTTCATAATTTGTGTGCCTTACATCATGTCTTTGTTGGCCACAATCTACATGAGATTGGTGTTATTGGTGAGATAGGGCCATCAAAAAAGTTGGGACTTCTTTCTTGGATTGCATATGGCCCATCCTAAAATTAAGCAAGTGACATAATTGAGTTTAATCAAGCTCAATCATTTACACTTTACTAATGAACTTCAATGACACGTTAGATATGATCATTTTTATCCCAATTAGGGGCCATCTTTCTTGGAACTAGATAGAGAAAATAAGCTTATCACCTAAAAGGTTGGCTTGAACATATGATATGAATGGACTATATAGAGTGTTTTTGTCCCATTGCAAAGGAGACTTTGGAAAAATGATAGAATTAGAGATATGAATCATCCATTTTACAACAAACGGTACGTATGCTTTAAGAGACTAAAGTGAATAAGATGATGGATGTCAACCAAACTCCCTTAGACATATGACCAAGAAAACAATTTTGTTTATTTTATCTTGATAGCTTAGATTGAAGAGAACAAAAGTTTGCTCAATTCAAGTTGTAGCAACAATAATGCATATGTTGATTTTACTTACTAAAGTCATGGTCAAATTCTTAAATAGTGGATTACTAAAGTAAAGTTATAGCAACCATATGCATATGTTTATTTTGACTTACTATGTTGATTTTTTCTTACTAATATATGTGATCTTTGCCATATCAACCCTGTATTGTTGTAAGTGCTTTAAATGATTTGATTACACTAGGAGAGAATAAGGCTATTTTTCGAAGAGTGGATGGAGTTAACGAGGGTCTCTAAGATGTGATAGATTAACGCCACAAGGTGGGTGCTTCCCCCCAAAATGCAGGTTTATATACCTACAATATCTCTTGGGGTGACTTCCATTATATTGCTCATCGATGTAGCTAATTTTGATCGATTGCCCATTTCTTATCTAGCCCACAACTCTACTATTTTTGTTTAGACTGTAGTAGACTATTGGTCCATCCTTCTCTATAGTAGACTATGTAGTAGACTATTGTTCCATCCTTCTCTATGGTAGACTATAGTAGCCTATTGGTTCTTTTAAATGATTTGATTACGCTAGGAAAAAATAAGGCTATTTTTTGAAGAGTGGATGGAGTTGACGAGGGTCTCTAAGATGTGATAGATTAACACCACAAGGTGGATGCTTCCCCCCAAAATGCAGGTTTATATACCTACGATATATTTTGGGGTGACTAACATTATATTGCTCATTGATTTAATCAATTTTGATTGATTGCCCATTTCTTATCTAACCCACAACTCTTTACTATTTTTGTTTAAACTATTGGTCCATCCTTCTCTATAGTAGGCTATTGGCCCATCCTTCTCTATACTATCAATTTTAGGTCATATAGTAATCTATTTTCTTTGAAATGGTGTAAACCTCCTTCTAGTGGGGATACTGATTTTCAAGAGTGATGGGATAGCTCTGTACAATTTTACAACTCTATAATGCATGCATTTCTATGAAAGTCAGTATCTCTACATTTACATTAAGGTCTAGAATAAGATAATATTGTATTTTAGAGGAGGGACATGTATATGGAGATATGCTTACCCATTAACAAAGAATCATTGAGCCTCTAAGACAAAATGAGATGCAACTTATTCATAAGGAAGAAAATGAGATATAACTTATTTATAAGGAAGAAGGTTTGGAGGGGAAAGATGAGATTTTTTGGAGTCAAAATTGCTACATATGGTTACAAAGCAAAGGGGATGGAAATGCAAACTTGTTTTTCCAAACAACTTTGAATTTTTAATATAGCTACCTTCTTTGAAAGAATTTTTAGAAACGAACCAAGAGGTTGCAAATGAGTTAGCATCATACTTTTCAAAAAATTTAATTTAAACCACCCTTATCCACTCAAATGAAACCACATAGGAATTTCATCATGACATTTGTTTTATTACTCCCATTTTCGCTTCATTGCATTTACTTTATTTTCCATTTCTTTTCGTTTCGACGTTCCATTGCACCTTTTGGGGCAATTGGTAGTATATTATTGATGTAGGAGCATCCAGCTTAGATTTCTTGGGTTGTTGAGTCAACATACCATGTAATCACTTCTAGAAGGATAAGGTTCGCTCTTAGATAGATATGGTTAGTTTTATTTTGTAATAATTGGCAATTTGCCATTATTCTCCTTGAACCCTACGTGGATTTTTTCGGATAGATCTTTGTTGATATGATTTTTTTTATTAGGTATTCAGATCCAACCTATTCGGATCTGGTAGGTTTGTAGAGTTTTATATAAAGAATTGAATGTAAATGATAAAGTATCAAGTGAGGATCGAGTGTGGAGTGTAGAGAGCAGAGAGTGTGTATTGAATTTCATGATTGGTTAAGTTGAATGAAGAACAAAGTTTTACTCCACAAGTGTTTGATCGTGTATATCTTCGCTGCATTAACTAGGAGTATTGATCGTGTATATCATGTTATATGTATATTATTCAATAATACAATTAGTTTATTTAAATCTAAACTATAATGAACAAGTCAACAAACTCACACGTCCATATATATTTATATATACATGACTATTAATTAACCTATCACAGTATATATATATATATATATATATATAACCCAACTTTATTTTGAAGTATATATATATATATATATATATATATATATATATATATATATACACTGTGACATTAATTAACATATCACACACACACACACACACTATATATATATATATCCTTATTCTCTCCACCCAACTTCAAAATATAGTTTCAAAATATAGTTGGGTTATATATATATATACTGTGATATGTTAATTAATGTCACAGTGTATATATATCCCAACTATATTTTGAAGTATATATATATATATATATCCTCATTCTCTCCACCCAAGTTCAAAATACAGTTGGGTTATATATATATATATATATATATATATAGACACCGTGACATTAATTAGCATATCACAGTGTGTGTGTATATATATATATCCTCATTCTCTCTACCCAACTTCAAAATATAGTTGGGTTATATATACACACTCTGATATGTTAGTATTTAATGGGTATATATATATATCCTCATTCTCTCCACCCAACTTCAAAATATAGCTGGGTTATATATACACACTGTGATATGTTAATATTTAATGGTTATATATATATCGTGACATGTTAATTAATGGTGTTGTATATATTAGTAACATGTCACTATATATATATATATATATATATACATATTTTGTCATATATATATATATATATATATATATATATTTTGTGACTATACATATATATATATATATATATTGTGACATGTTAATTAATGGTTATATATATTATTAACATATCACAGTATATATATAACCATTAATTAACCTATCACAATAATGTACTCACTAATTGACGTATGTGTGGCCAACGCACACATCTTATGCGTGGGTACTAATAATCACTTTTAATACCTTAATGCATCATTATTACACACTTGCAAACAACATACAAAAGACCGACATAATCAATGCATTATTTGTCATTTATAAAAAAGTAACAAAATTGAATTACATAAACATAATGAAGCATGAAGCATATAATCATAATGGTTTTTATCAATGAAGAACACCATCCAATCTGTCATTGTTCCCATCCGTCTCCATCAATATTCAAACCGCCTAATCACCACTACTTCCATCTCCTAACCTCATCATCTTACCTGATCTCATATTGTGGCGTTGGCTACATCGACCTAACCATATATAGAACCCGTAAGTGGAAGTGTCAAGGCTTATAAATCGACCAAGATTCACCAACAAGCACCCACTAGTCGTCATCACATGTATAGGGAAGCTTGCTCATCACAACCCTCCTAGGACTCCGAGTTTTGTGGGATAAACGGTGGGAAATGCCTTCACCCCCCAATAGTACTAAGGTCAACAAGCTACATTGACTCTACTTTTCCATCACTGTTCTAAGTGGTCTTGTCATTTAAGAACCACTTTGGGCAAGTCATAGTTCCTGTCAAAACTCACACACCCACAAGTCATAGAGATATTGATATTCAAAATTAAACAACATGAAAATTGATATAATGTCAGTATCTTCCTAGTATCCTTCCAAGACATCTCATGCCCCTTGGTACTATAAGAATCTGACTATCTTGTAGCCAATCAACATGTGGGCCAGTTCACCACTCACAAAAAGCTCATGTTTAAACATACTCAACTCACATAAAGTTAGGGTGCTAATCCATGTCACTAAAACACCATTTAATATAATTGTGTAAGTATTGTTGAAACATATATTGTGTTGAATGATTGTAACTTTGAAGTGTATTCGCTTACTATACTTCGATATTCCTATCGAGAGAATCATTTGTATTTCATTATACCCAGATGTTCCTGTCGAGAGAATCATTATTATTGTATTAGGTCAGTAGAGAGTCATGAGGAAAACCTTTTGTTGTAAGTCGGGTCATTAGCACCCTTCGAAATATAATAATAAGTTGTTTTGAGTCCTCCTAGAGAAGTCGACCCAGTCAAGTTTAGTGGGGCTGACTTGGTTGAGCAAAAAGTCAAGTGAACGAAAGAATATAAATAGAAGTGAAGCACTCCTCATTTGAACATACAGACACACTTGTGTAGCGCATGCGATAGAGATAGAGAGAGAGAGTCTTATTTGCAAGGAGAAGGATTGGTTTGAAGTCTTGTCTTTTATCTTTTTGATCATCTATATTGATGAAGCTTTTTTTGTTGGGTTTTCCTAGGGTAAATCTGTGTTGAGATACTGTTTCTTTCAACGATCCTGTATGCTATTATCATTGTGAAATTGAATTGAATGCTGATAATCTAGCTTACCATAGAGAATCTTAACATGGTATTAGAGCTAACCTAAATGGGACAACTTTCACAAGGTAAAAAATGCCTCTCTCCCTCTCTGACAAGAAATTAAGGTTTTGAAGAAAAAATGATTTTTGAAGATCTCACTGCATGGAAAGTTACGCCCTCCTAGAACGCATCTATGGAGCCGGAGATCGAAGTTTTGGAGTGGGTAGATCTATGGGAAAGTCAAACCCTAGTTTTACACTAGACCAGAAAACTACAGAAATCCAGAAAACTAGAAAACTGCACTGCAGAATATTGCAAGTCAATTTCGAAAGGTGAAGACTTGAGATCTCCAGAAACCAAGCACACCAGTCAACTCGCCTTAGTCAAGCGCATCTCCTGATAAGATCGATTTCTCATTTTCAAGAATTTCAATTTTTTGTGATCTCTTGACAAGATGGCCCCAAGCACCAAGCTTGAGGACAAACTAGAAGGAATAGAGAATTTTCGAGCATGGTAATATAGATTTGGCCTCAATCTCAAGGAGAATGATCTTGACAAATATATCGAGGAAGAAGTTGCAGAACCTGAAGAGGCTGAAGCTAAGGAGAAGCACAAGAAGGATCTGATTAGGGCACAAAGGATTATTGCTAACTCTATCAAGGATCACTTGATCCCTCAAGTGTCATTCAAGAAGACTCCGAAAGAAATGTATCATGCCTTAGCAAGGATGTATGAAGGAAGAAACATCAACAGAAAGATGAATCTAAGAGCTCAATAGAAGAGCTATAAGATGAGTCATGGAGAATCCATCCAGGACTATTTCACAAGGGTCTCCCAGTTCAAGGAACAACTAGAAGATATTGGAGACAACCTCGATGAAGAAGAGTTGGTTATTACTGCTCTCAATGGTCTCACTGGACCATGGGATTCATTCATTCAAACTATGTGTGCTAGAAAGGAAAGCATGGAGTTTGATATTGTATGGGAAGATTGTATTCAAGAGGAGGCTAGAGTGGCCAATAAAGAAGCTCTACTGAAGGAAGATGATCAAACCCTAGCCACCTATACCAAGAGAAGAAGAAGTCAAGCCAAATTCAAGAAGGGAAACCACAAGGAATCTCAACCTCCCAGAAGGTTCCAAAGAACAAGAGAAAGTCTCTCAAAGAGGGACTACTCCAACTTTCAATGGTAGGACACATTGACATAAATTGTCCTTTAGAGAAAGAAGAATACAAGAAGAGGAACAACAACAAAAAACATCATGCGCATCTAGCTGAAGATGAGGATGAAGAAGAAGGAGAAGGAACTCATTAAAAGAAAGCAAGAGACAAAGATGTAAAAGAGTATGCACTATTCTCTGCACTCTCTGGGTCTGTGACACCTAGAGAAGACATATGGCTTATTGATAGTGGTGCTTCAAAGTACATGACGGGACAAAAGAAAATCCTGTCAAAACTTGAAGAAAGGAAATCTCCTTAGAAAGTATCTCTAGGAGATGACTGTCAATATCCAATTGAAAGGAATTGGTGAAGCAAGCTACAAGCTTGATTCAAGAAAAACCCCTTGAAGATGAAGGAAGTTTTATTTGTACCAGGTCTAAAGAAAAACTTACTTTCTATCTCAGCATTAGTTAAGAAAGGATATAGAGTTGCATTCATAGATGGACAAGTACTCATGTGGCGCGAAGGAAGTTAATTGAAGATGTAGTTGTTATAGGTGAAGAAGAATGAGGCCCGTATAAACTCAAGGGACATTTAGAAACAACCCTTGTCCATGAGACCACTAACCCTAGTGAACTATGGCATAGGAGGCTTGCCCACATAAATTACAAAGCACTACCTCATGTGAACAAAGTAGTGACGAGACTACCAGAATTGAAGATCAACCATGAAGGCATTTGCAAAGGATGTGCAAAAGGAAAGAATATCAAGAATCCATTTCCAAAGAGTGAAAGAAAAACTAAAGGTATGTTGGAATTAATTCATTCAGATGTATGTGGTCCAATGTCCTCCACATCATTGAGTGGTTTTGAATACTATATTTTACATTTATTGATGACTATTCAAGAAAGACACAGATATACTTCTTGAAAGCAAAGAACGAAGTGTTTGAAAAATTCAAGGAATTCAAAGTCTTGATAGAAAACCTTTTAGACAAAGGGATCAAGTCACTTCGATCAGACAATGGTAGAGAATATACTTCAAAAGAATTTGAAGCCTTTTGTAGAGATGTTGGAATCAAGAGGGAACTAACTACTCCCTACAATCCTCAACAAAATGGTGTTGCGAAAAGAAAGAATAGAACCATTGTGGAGGCAGTGAAGACAATGATATATGATCAAGATCTTCCAATGCATCTATGGGCAGAAGTAGCAAGAACTGTTGTCTATGTACAAAATAGAATATTCCACACTGCCCTTGGATTCAAGACTCCAAAAGAGATGTTCACGGGAAAGAAGCTTGAACTAAGTGACCTCAAGATATTCGGTTGTCCAGTATATGTTCATATATTGAAAGAGAAAAGAACCAAGTTGGATCCTTTCAAACATACATCCAAGGCTCCTTATATCTAGTGAACAATCATTGTCTTGTAAATCAACAAGGCGATTTGGACCTTTAAAGTATCTTGATGCAACCTAAACTTTATACTCCTTCCCGGGATGATAAAATTCTACAAGGCCCCAATTAATGAGATGAAGTTTCATTTGTTGAAGGACTGACATGGCATTGTGTGGCTTAACATCATGATGCATGACTCCCTAAGAGTGACAATCATTTAACTTTTTTAGAATATCATCAATATAGTGTTGAATACCAAAATCCTATAATGTTGGATAAAGGATTTTGAAATTTGTGTATTTTCCATATTCAAAAATCAACATGGAATTTTAGATTGTTAGTCCCAAACTATGTCAAGTTGTATAACAATATTTGGATGCCAAAAGGGTTCGACAATATTTTGATCTCTCTTGATGATCTTCTTCTTCTTGACAAGTTTGAAGATATTAATAGTGCATTGCTCATTGTTAACATTATCTCAAAATCCTAACTGTACTTTCCTAGAAAAGGTATCACCCCTAATAATTGTTTTTAATCTATATATATAAAGTGTAAATATTCTATGACTATCCTTTTAATAACGAGACCGTGGGTGGAGGACACGAAACTGAAGGAAGGAAAGAGAAGGAAGTAACTCCTACCAGAGGCCCGCATAGAATATCTATTTGGTATAGCATTGGTGGTGTAACTACTTCTGCATCTTATGTGCAGAGCACATGTATGTATGCACACCGTATAAAATATGCCAAAGAGAATAGAAATGCAGCGGAAAAATAGACATTTCACCTTCTGAAGAAGTGCGTTGACATCTTAGATAATGGTTAAGAATATGCTCAACGGGTTGAATAATGAGAGAGTATACCACGTAGGTGTGCTACTTGGCTTGGGTTTGTTAAATACAGAATCACCTCATATGAGACGGGGAGGAAAACTAAGGCCAAGATTTCGCCACATCACTACGACTGCAACAATCTCACTTATTCTTGATTGTTGATGATTGCGGACGATGGTTGCTGAGATGTTTTGATGATTGTTGAGACTATTGTTTTGATGATTGTTGAGACTATTGTTTTAGTATTGTTATACTGATGTTTGCTGAGATGTTTGCTTAAGTATTGATTATTGTTGCATAAGTATTGATACATTGATGATTGTTGAGATGTTTGCTTCAGTATTGTTATACTGATGATTGCTGAGATGTTTGTTTCAGTATTGTTATACTGATTGCTGAGATGTGTGCTTTAGTATTACTATAATGATGATTGTTGAGATAATTGTTGAGATAGTTCAAGTGTTTTTAAACTGATGATTAATTAATGTTGATTGTTGAAGTTTCAGTGTGTTACTACACTGATGATTGTTGATTGTTGAATTGATTGCTGAGATAGTTACAGTATTCCTATACTGATGTAGCAGGATCAGTGTTTTCATATTGATGTTGTTTGATTGTTGAGATGGTTTCAGTATTCCCATGCTGATATGACAGGTTCAATATTTTTCATAAAGATATTGATGTGGCAAGCTCAGTATTTTCTATGTAATGATACTGATGTTGATATGGCAGGTTCAATATTTCTATACTAATGTTGATAAGATAGTTTTAGTATTTCTATACTGATAATGATGAGGTAGTCTCGGTATTTCTATATTGATGTTGATAAGATAGTTTCAATATTTCTAGATGGTGAGGCAATTTCAATATTTCTATAGTGATGTTAATAATGATGATGCTTCAACATTTGTATGTTAATGTTGATGAATGTGGTTATGGTCCCAACACCTTGTGTTGATGTTGTTGATATGGTTATGGTCTCAGCACCCTGTGCTGATAATGTTGATGTGGTTGAAGTCACAACACCTTGTGTTGATGATGATGATATGGTTGTGGTCCCAACACCTTGTTCTGATAATATTGATATGATTGAAGTCACAACACCTTGTGTTGATGATGGTAATGTTGTCTCAACATTTTTTTTTATGTTGATGATGATGATGATGTTGTTTCGATGTCTCTATGTTGATAATGGTATAACATTTATTGATGATGTTTATTTAGCGCTAACATGCTAATGATGTTTTTGTTGTTTCAGTATTCACACACTGATGATGTAGATGTTGATGTTTCAGTATTTACATATTGATGATGCAGATGTTGATGTTTCAACATTTATGTATTGATAATGCAGGTGATGATGTTTCAGTATACACATATTGATGTGGCAGAAGAAGATTTAGTGTTCACATAATGATGTTACGAAAGAAGGTTCAAAAGATGAACACTATTCATATACTAACGTGAGATAAGATGATTCAATATTCACATGCTGATGCTACAGAAGATGATCTAGAAGATGATTCAGTATTCATATACTGACAAGAGAGATGATGATCAAGTATCCACATAGAAGATGATCCAGTATTCATATATTGACAAGAGAGACGATGATCTAATATTCATACACGGACGTGATAAACGATGACTCAGTATTCACATCCATATGCTATAAGAAGAAGACCCAATAGACGATTCAATATTCCCATACTGATAAGATAATTCAAAAGATGATAGAAGATGCTCGAGTACATACATAAGCTGATTCAATATTTATATATTGAAGATTGCAGAAGATTATCTACCTGAGATCGATGATGAAGATGAATGATGGTGTTTTAAAACTTTCAATGACATATAGAGATTCACAAGTCAGTTGTACAATTGTGATGATGGTTGTTGTTGATGTAGAATACCTTCTTAGTTAAGAGGGAATGTTAAAGTATTTGTAACTTTGGAAGATATTTTAGATGTATTGATTGTATTCCTTCTTCGAAGATGAGTTTGGTCTTGTTAGCATCATTGAAAAAATCAATGTAAACCTCTGGATGTAAGTTGGGTCAATAGTACTCAAGTGTTAATATAATAAATGTTATTTGTGGTGTCTAGTTGGACAAGTGAGCCCAGTCAGTTAGATAAGTTGGTGCTGTTAGGTTAGAGGTCGATTCAACTAAAGAATATAAATAGGTGAGGCGCCTCTCTCATTCTCACACATCACACTCTCAAGTATTGCGCTAGAGAGAGAGAGAAAGAGCCTACTGTGGAAGATGAGCAACTATTCTTGTTGCTGGGGTTTTACATTGTCTTGGTTGAATTCTATACTGAGGAAGTTTTGCGGGGTTTTCTCCCTTGTAGTTTCCCTGAGGAAAATCTTTGTGTTCTCTTGTGTTGCTGCATTTGTCTTTCTTTCATACATTATGTGACAGAATTTGAGATAGCATTGCAGTCGAGGGGAAGGGATGGGATTCCGTTGAGCGAAGCAAGCCATCCCTCTCGAGCTTGAGGTTAGTAGTTTAGAGAAAGCAGGGGGCACGTATGCTCTTCATATATGTCATTATGCTTTCTCATTTTAAGTGATTCCTTATGCCAGTTGATGAGTTCAGTGATTCATGGTGTCGGTTGATGATTTCTTTATATATGTCATTACGCTCTCAAAGGGATTGAAATAGCCAGACAAAGCAACGAAGCTTCATGGTCAGCTCCTACCTTCTAAATGAGACCTAAAATAGGGGATTAGGAAGGTGATCCTTTGCTTATGGTTATGATGTTATGATGCTAAATGTTTTAAATATTATATAACAATTAAAAATTTGACACTCGGTTGGTAAATTTTAGATTATTAGCTGAATAATTAAGCAATTTAGAAAATTATTGGTTGGTTTTATTAATGTGGTGATGATATGGATTATTGGCAGGGAGGAGGATTCCTAATATACCGTGAAGGTACAAGGAATATGTCCAGACTCACAAAGTGTGGTAGCACACGAGGAAATGTGGGCTGAATGGAGTCATGGGGGGTGGGGAGGGGGGCGGGGTGTTCAACACTACATCAACAGAGATGTAGCCTAATGGGACGTCACAGTTGCTTTTCAATAGTTCTCGCTCCCTTTGTATAATTTCCCCACACGAAGCAAAACACAATGCTGAATGTTCGTTGTTTTGGGAGATTGATTAAAAGTCAAACTAATTACTTAGTCATCTAAATATTTTTACGGTACAACCAACTCATCAGATGAAACTGTAGTGGAAGTAGAGTATATGAGGATTATTAATTTTAAATATTTTTGAACAAGGTTTTTTTTAATTAAAAAGAGTGTAAATCCCAAGAACCTCTAAATCCCAAGAACCTCTTTTCGGGTTCAGTACTCGGGTAAGCCCTTATCCATGAACCATACTCAGGAAAGCAAGGGGGGTTTAGTTTAAACTCAAGAGTGCAAAAAATTAAGTTTTCTAATTACTACATTGCTCAAATCTTTTCCCTTTCGGTATGTTGATTTAGCGCAATGGGTTAGCATTCATATTACTTTGCAAATAAAACTAAAATATAAATTGAGATAGTGAAGGAAAGAAACAAATTACAATAACAACATAAAAACCATGCAAACAAACATAGACGCGAAAATGGATTTTTTAATCTTCATAATAAAATATTATTTTTTATGTGCTTCTTTTTTCGAGCAATTCAATGGTATTTAAGACTAGTTAATTGAATTTAATGGTTTGAATGTTACTTCTTTAATGGTTCTCTAATTGCTCAATCTAGGACCTTCATGAGGCTATGAAACAATTATTAATCTTATCCTTTATTTAATATGTTGAATAAAATAATAACTAAATAGTTATTGTGTTGGATCTTTTGAATTTGAAGTGTCGGCTTGATTATAAATTATAAATTCGGATCATTTGTCTTTAAAGTTAAATAATGGATCCTTAAATAAATAAGGATTGTTAAATAATACTACTTTCCAAAGTTAATGTTTATCAATGATATTTCATATTGGTGGCACTTCTCTAACTTGCTTATTATGATGTCTACATGCAATTAAGAAATAGTTTTATTGACTTATTCTTATACAAGCCGTAACAACTAAACATGCATTATTTGAATTAATCAATGCGTAACTATCCTATTGCCTACTACAACTTATATGATTATTTGACATGTTACATATTTGTATATTGATACGAGTGTGCATGTATGGCTAGTACATGCACATGTCAAACATGAGGCAATACAACTTATATGATTATTAGGCATGTTACATATTTGTATATTGATACTAGTGTGTATGTGCAAGTTGTGCATGCATGGCTAGTACATGCATAGGTCGAACATGTACTATAAACATACATCATCTTTCCTATGCATAACCACTAATTAATACTATTTTATGATTTCATATCTTATATGTATGTTCTCATTAACTTATTCAGTCAAATAGGATGGGTACTTACTACCACTATCTTGGTATCGAAAATACCCCATCCTCAACAATGCTAACTAACATGTCCTCTCATCCTAACTTACGTTCGCATCCTCCCTATCCTTCCTCTACTAGTATAGAAGTGGATGTCAGCTTCATCGACCTGATCACATAAAGACTCGAGAGCGTTAACGTCTACTAAACAACAGACCTATCCTTTTCTGGCAGGCATTTGGCCGTCGTCGTCACAACAACTTCGGGAGTGTGTCTTAACACAACCCTCCCACAACTTAAGGTATCATTGTAACATAGGGTGGACAATATATCCAACCCTTTCAACAAACTGGGTCTATACCCTATTAATTCATGCTCAACTGCTGTTAAGATTATCAGAATGCGTCATCGTATCATCAACTTGGTAAATAAGGCGCTCTGCAAAATGGGTACTACACCACACTTCATATAAGTATTTGATCATCTCATAGCCTTTGTTTCCTACATATTAGTATTTTGAAACCATATATTTATAACAAATATCTTTATTTGATCAACATTTGATTCACATCATCAACAACTTTTCATTTCCTCACATAAAATCATTAAAGCAATCACATCAAGGGTTGGCATTTGCGTACCGCATCATATATATCATAGTTCATCAAGGACAATAAGTAAACACACATGATCATTATGAAAGAAATAAATCTCATGATAATTATGACATCAAAATCATATCATTATTGCAAAATTTCATAAGAATGGTAACATTATCACATTATATTCATAGTATTGACATAAGCATAGTAACATCATTAGTATAGTAGTAATATGTAAATAGCTCTAATGTGCCAAAATCTAGTTTTACTAAGTCTAACCGAGTCCAATAGGTAATAAGCAAAATAATATGGAGTGTGTATGTCGGTAAACATGCCTAGTCAGAACATGGGGCGTTACATTCCAGTTTAAAACACTGCACTCCCTAAACATTTATTACGATGACTTGTATTACGAAAGCACATTTATTGCATTCTAGATTAAAATTGTATGTGGAAGGGAATATCCTCATACTCATGAGTGAGGGCCTTCCCAAAGTTGTTAGGTAATAATATGTAATTCATTGAAATGAGATTTATTAGATATAAGACTCAATGAAAGAGTTATGACAATTTTTTTGAATCAAATTTAAAACATGTATGGAAGACACTCCCTCCCTATGAATCACATTAAAGGAAATACAAAGTAATTTAACAAGGATTTTAATGAATTCTATGGTTTAAGGTATAGTCATGAACTTTGAATAAGTCGAATCGACAACCTATGCAAACGTTGATAAAACATGTAAATGTTCGTAAACATCAGTATGTGTAATCGAGTAAAGGTCTAATGGGACAAGTAGAGCCTAGATTCTGCTACCTGGGAGGATGTAGAGACTATTTGTTCAGATTTTTCTTTCATTATTTTGACCATAACTTCGGGGTGAAGTTTCATGAAGGGTGGGTTTATGTAACGCTCCATATTTAGACTAGGTGTGTTTATCACACATACATATTGCACTTTATTTGCTTATTATTTGTTGGACTCGGCTAGACCGAGTAATCTATGTATTAGGCATGTTAGACCTGATTATATGTTGTTACTATGTTTATGATGTTACTATGCTTATGTTCATACTATGATTCTGATGTTTTGATTATGTTTATGTGATTACTATGTTATTGTTATCATGAGATTCCTTTCCTTTGATTATGTTTAATGGTTGTTCTTGATGAAATGTGAAATATATGATGCGGTATGTGGATACCATGTTGCGATATGACCAATTGAATTATTAGAGGTCATGTGTACCTATGATGAATTAAATTACATGAATGGATGATGAGGATGACGACGTGGATCAATTGATTATGAGGTGGAATTACTTATTATATTTGTGAAGTACTAACCCACAGGACAAGACATTGGCGTTAAGTGATAGTTGAATACTTGATATGATATGTGGAATAATAACTTGTTACGCAATAAACCTTAGCAGCAAACAATGATGATACGATGACACAATCCAATAATCCTGATAGCAGTAGAGTATGAATTGATAGGGTATATTCCTGGTATGTTGAGATGGTGGATGTATTGCCCACCTTATGTTACAATGATACCCGAAGTCATGGGAGGGTCGTGCTGAGTCACTCTCCCCAAGTTGTTGTGAGTACGATGGTCGAATGTGTGCTAGGAGAGGATAGGTCTGTTGTTCAACCGATGCTATCGCTTTTAGGTTCTTATGTGGCCAGGTCAGTGAAACCGACATCCACTTCTATACTAGCAGGAGAAGGATAGGGGGGATGTAGAAGTAGGTTAGGATGGGAGGACGTGTTAGTTAGTATTGTTGAGGGTTGAGTATTTTCGATATCGAGTTAGTGATAGTAAGTACCCATCTTGTTTGACTGGTTAAGTTAATAAGAACATGAAGTTTAGATACGAAATCATAAAAGAGAGTAACTGTTAAATAATGTAAAATGTTAAAGTAATTATATTATGTATGTATACTTGTTATGTTTGCATTAACATAACTAGTATTAGTTAGTAGTTATGTGAAATGAAGGACTATTAGTATTAGTTAGTAGTTATGTGAAATGAAAGATATTGTATGGTTATAGTGCGTGTTCGACTTGTACAATGTACTGGCCATGCATGCACACCTTTCACATGAATGCTAGTATTGACATACGAATATTGGACATGTTAAATAATGGTATGAGTTGTTATGAATAACTAAGTTAATTAGGCAATGAATCGATACAGATAATGAACATTTTAATTATTTAAGCATATGTGAACATTGTAATAAGCAATTGATTAAGTATCATCAATTAGAATTGTCATAAAGAATTCGTCATGAATAAACACAAATATTGTTCCATATGCGTAAGTATAATTGTATTTTTTATTTGTTATCATGATTGTTTAAAACCCTTATGAATGCTTTGTTTATAATCCATGAATATTGTGTTGGTACTAGGGAATGAGTAAGTGCAATTGTATTTTTTAATTGTTATCATGATTGTTTAAAACCCTTAATGAGTGCTTTGTTTATAATCCATGAATATTGTGTTGGTACTAGGGTTTGTTAAACAATTAAGTATTATTATTATTAGTGATTAATCACTAATTATTATTATTCCATATGCGTAAGTATAATTGTATTTTTTAATTGTTATAATGATTGTTTAAAACCCTTATGAGTGCTTTGTTTATAATCCATGAATATTATGTTGGTACTAGGGAATGCGTAAGTGCAATTGTATTTTTTAATTGTTATCATGACTGTTTAAAACCCTTACTGAGTGCTTTGTTTATAATCCATGAATATTGTGTTGGTACTAGGAAACTTGTCTGTTAAACAATTAAGTATTATTATTAGTGATTAATCACTAATTATTATTATTATTTAATATTAATGAAGGTGAAATTATTATTTACTATAAACCATAGTGGATCAACCTAATTATTATAACAATTATTGAATCAAATGATTATTAATGAGACATGGAAGCAATTCATGAAAAGTTAAAAGAGAAAAGAAATACGTTATTCTAATTCATGAAAAGTTAAAGGAAATGAAATTTGTTAATCTATACATAATGATATATTTTAATTGGTTATTAATGTGTACATAATGGTATAGTTTAAACAAAGAATTATTGTCATTAATTATTCATCACCAATTATTATTATTATTATAATAATAATTATTTGTAATGATAATTTTTCTTTACTATGAATCATAAAAAGGTTAACAAGATAATTATATGAATTATTGAGTTAAGTAATTATCGATCGGATTAATCGAAGCATTTCATGGAAAGATAGAAATGATATTTAATTATTACTAAACAACATAAGATAAGATTGCATTAAATTAATATTTGTCATTAATTATTACTAGGTGAGACATAAGATTTAGATTGGATAACATAATTATGACACCTACCCCTACCAACTGAAAGGTCAATAATAATAATTATTAAATTATTATTATATCTAAACATATTTAATGTTAAAATGGTGAGTGGGACTAATTATTATCCCATCGTCTTGTGAAGACCCCAAAAGAATGTATCGAAAATTGTTAATGAATGAGCAGTCAACTCACTCATTTATATTTAATTGACTTTAATTGTGTTTCGCTGTTGGAGACAATATATATATATATATATATAATACTTTATTAAACCTTTAAATTTTAAACATGAAAGCGATTAAATGTTTTGGGGAAATTGTGGGATTTGATAAAGGAGGTGGAGTAAGGATGAAGATTTCAAGAGGAGGGAAAATTGTTATTTAGGAGAGTTTTTATGGGATATGAGGGGGTTGGTTTCTTTTTCCCAGGGGGGGGAATTTTGGGGAAGAATAGGACTAAGGATTGGAGGAGAAATGAGGCATACAGAGGAGGGGGTTAACTCGGGGATTGATGGGGTGGGAAATTCAAAGCAAGAAGGGAAATTGAACTATGGATTAAGGGTTGCTGCTATTCGGATTATTGGTTTGTGGGCTTGGGTTCTAGGAAACCCGTTGGTTTCTTAGGACTAACATGACAAGAGCTGTTCGATAGGGTGGTTTATTAGTTTGGTCGCTAAGGTTTGGTCCAAGAGGAATTGCTTGGTCAAAAGGGGTCTGCGAGAGGTACTGGAACTACCTTTAACCCTACATTATACATGTATTTTACTTGTACATATTTATTTATTCATTTACATTTATAATGTTAATGTAGAAATAAACCATGGACGAAACATGACATCTGAAACATGAATTCTAGATCTTTTGTAATTATTTCATTTCGGATATTTAGAATACTGTGATATAAATGAAATTACCAAAATAGACATAATTGTAACAAAATTTTGATGTAAAATAAAATTCAAATTTATTATTAAACCAAGCTCTGAATGAGCTATTATACATCAAATTTAACCTAACCACTTGTTTAGTGCCTTAAAAAAGGTAGAGCACTACATAATATAGTTTCCATGTGGACCATGTTAACGTAGTGCTCTGCCTTCTCTAAGGGCACTAAATTAGTCACTAGGTACAATAGCTCATTTAGAGCTTGGTTTAATAATAAATTGAGTTCTGCTTTGCATCAAAAATTTTGTAACAGTTGATGTATTTTTGAATTTTCATTCATACCCTATTATTATTCTAAATTTCCATAATGAAATAATTATTGTAAGTCTAGAAATAATGTTTCATATTCATTGTTTCATCCATGATTTATTTCTGCATTCAGATTTATAAATGTAAAGTAGTAACTAAATTTGTATAAGTAGAATACCTGGATAATGTACGGCTGAATGTAGTTCATTTAGCTCCCACAGTTCCTTTCAACCAAGCCTTAGTGACCAAACTGATAAACGACCATGTTGACCAGCTTTTATCATGCTGGCCCTAGGAGACCAATGGGGTTCCTAGCCTCCAAGCCCACAAACCGATAATCCCGATAGCATCTTCTCTTAGTGAAATTCTCCATAACTTTGCATTTTTGTGGATCAATAACTAGTTTTCACAAACTAGTTTCCCAGCCTCCAAGCCCACATACCGATAATCCCGATAACATCTTCTCTTAGTGAAATTCTCCATAACTTTGCATTTCTGTGGATCAATAACATAGTTTTCACAAACTAGTTTCCTTTGATTTTCCCACCTCCTCCTTGGAATTGTGCCCCTCCTCCAAGCCTCCATTCCTTCCCCTCCTCGGAATACTTTCACCTCTCAAAGTCCAACTTTTCCTTAACCCTCACTCCAAAAAACCAAGCCCCTCCATATCCCCAAACTCTTACCTATATACCATTTTGCACTTTCATTAGCCTTCTGGCTTACTCCATCGCCCTCCCCAAACATTTATTACGATGGCTTGCCAACTTCATAATAAAATATTATTTCTTATTTACTTATTTTCTCAAGCAATTCAATGGTATTTAAGACTAGTTAAGTTGAGTTTAATGGTTTGAATGTTACTCCTTTAATGGTTCTCGAATTGCTCAATCTAGGTCCTTCATGAGGCGATGGAACAATTATTAATCTTATCCTTCATTAAATATGTTGAATAAAATAATAAATAAATAGTTATCATGTTGGATCTTTTGAATTCAAAGTGGCAATTTGATTATAAAATATAAATTCGGATATTTTAATTTAGTAATTGAAAGATTCAACATTTTCACTTATGATTTTAAGATCGAGCATTTCCACTTATTTAATTAATAATAATAATAATAATAATTGATGGTAAATAATACCATCAACATTTATTTGTTTGATTGTTTGAGTACCTTAGCACTAGTTTAGTACACATTTTATCAATAACAAGGTACGTTTAATGGTTTAAATAAATCAGGATTAATCGTTAAATAATACAACTTTCCAAAGTTAATGTTTATCAATGATATTTCATATCGGTGGCACTTCTCTAACTTGCTTATTACGATGTCTACCTACAATTAAGAAATAGTTTTGTTGACTTATTTTAGGCATGCCCTAACAACTAAACATCCATTTTTTGAATTCATCAATTCTTAACTATCCTATTGGCTACTACAACTTATACGATTATTCGACATGTTACGTATTTGTATATTGATACTAGCATTCATGTGCAAGGTGTGTATGTAGGGCCAGTGCATGTATAGGTCGAACATGTACTATAAATAAACATCATCTTTCCTATTCATAACTGCTAACTAATACTAATAATCATTCACGCAAAGAAAACAAGTATTGATATATAATAAAATTACTTTAACATTCTCAATTATCTAATAGTTACTCCATTCTAGGATTTCATATCTTATTTGTATGTTCTTATTAACTTAACCAATCAAACAAGATGAATATTTACTACCAGTGTCTCGGTATCGGAAATACCCAATACTCAACAATGCTAACTAACATGTTTGTCCATCCTAACTTATGTCTGCATTCTCCCTATCCTTCTTCTGCTAGTATAGAAGAGGATGTCAGCTTCACCAAACTGACCACATAAGAACCTGAGAGTGATATTGTCGACTAAATAATGTACCTAGCCTCTCCTAGCAAGCATTCGACTGTTGTTATCACAACAAGTTGGGGAGCATGTCTCAACACGACCTTCCCATGACCCCGAGTATCATTGTAACATATGGTGGGCAATACATCCAACCCTATTAATTCATTCTCTGTTCCTGCCAGGATTATCAAAATGTGTCATCGTATTATTAGCTTGGTAAAGAAGGCTCTTTGTAAAATGGGTACTACACAACACTTCATATTAAGTATCCTGACTATCTCATAGCCTTTGTGTTTGACAAATTAGTATTTTGAAACTATACATTTCTAACAAATATCTTTATTCAATCAACATTTGATTCACATCATCAACAACCTTTAATTTCATCACATAACATCATTAAATCGATCACATCAAGGGTTGGTATCCACGTACCACATCATATATATCATATTTCATCAAGGAAAATAAGTAAACACACATGGTCATTATGAAAGAATGAAATCTGGATGTAAATGGAGCGATTTTTGGATTCTTGGAGCGATTTTAACGTACTCTTCAATTAATGGTGGCATTTTGCTTCGTAGGTGTAAAGGAATGTCACCATGGTTTTTCTGCTGTGAATGCGTTTATCTACAGAAACCCTTGCTCGAACCAATTTCAGAATAGATCATGGTGATTTTGGTTGACAGACGGAAGAGTGGTTTATGGTGGTTTCGAAGAAGGCTTCGGGTTTTTTGTTGACCACGCGTTTCTAGGCGATGGCTTGCGACGGGTACCTGATATTTTATCTGGGAGCTCGAGTTTGTGGTGGCATAGTTTAGGTGTGGAGACTGTGGGTTTTTATTAGCGGTTTGGAGGTGGGGTTTTGGTTATTTTTGGGGTTTGGGTTTGTGGATTGTAAGGTTTTGGGGTGGTTCGGTGGGGAGGTATGGAGGAGGAGGTGGATTACACTTCGGATGGAGTCAATGAAGAGATATTTTTGTTGTTGGGGGTTTCTCTGGTGATTTGGATCGGCAGGGGACATTTGGACCTCTGCTATCAGGGAGGGGGCCAGGGGTCTTCTCTGGGAACGTGGTTGATGTGGGGCTGGCAGGGAATGATCTTGCAAGGCTTTCAAACCATAGGATTTCATCACCCAATTCTATGGGTTCAGAGGGGTTGGTGGCGGATTTAGCTCTTTTCAAGTCCTCTGAGGGCTTGGGTGTAGACCGGCCTGACCTCGCTGGTCTTCTTGGACGTACTCTCTCCCCTCAGACTGGTTTCTTTACAAATTTCCCTGCTATTTCATCGATGCTCCCTGTAGAGGGTCTTTCATCTTTTCTTGGAGGTGGTATTCAACATCAGGGTTTGGAAGGCGATTTCGGTTCTTTCTCGGTGGGGGATTTTGTGTCGGAAGCTGGTCTGGGGACAGACTCCGTTCTGGGTATTGGAGGTAGGGAGATTCCTAGGGTGGCCATTTCTTCTAGTGGTCAGGCGGCGGATGCTCTGGGCAGTCATGATTTTCCTGAGGCTGAATCTTTGTTAGCCCCTAAGCAGGGGGGGTCAGCGAAGGTGGGATCTCAAAATGGTCCAAAGGCTGTTAAAAATAGGAAGCGTAGGGATAAGGTTGTGCTGGGGGTTGATGTTTCGATGGAGGAGGCCGAGGATATGTCCATGACAGCAGTGGTTGGGCATGTTCGTGGCAAACGTTTTGGCCGTGGTTTTCTTCGGAGGTGGGCGACCGAGCAGTGGTCACATTTGTTGGATGCAGCTCCTGAAGTTAGGGTATTGACTAAAGGGTGGTTTTCTTTCATCCTGCACAGCAAAAGGGAGGTTGATGTTGTCATGGGGTGGCAGTGGTCAATGCATGGGGTTCCTATTGTATTGCAACGATGGACACCTTTTTTTGATTCACAAAAGGAGAAGATTATCAAGGAACCTCTGTGGGTAAAACTTCCAGGTTTTCCTATGCACTTATGGAATGAGAAGCGCTTTGCTGCTATTGGGAATTTTTTGGGTGAATATGTATGTGCTGATTTATCCTTTTTGGAGACTGGTAAGTATTCGGTGGCCAAAATCTTGGTAAAGATCAACCTGCGTTTGGGACTCTCCTCTGAGATTAATTTTCAGACGAAGGATGGGGATTTTGTGCAAATTCTCGACTATGTGGGTGTGCCGTTTAGGTGCCATCGCTGTCGCTCATATGGACATTTGGTGGCTGTTTGTCCGCTTTCTTTTAGGGCCAACAAATCGAGGATTGAAGATGATATACATGGGATTGATGCTGCTAAGGAGATGGGGGTTTCTGCTTATGTGGGGGCATGGAATTCGGGGCCATTGGATGGAAGGGCAGTGGGTACAATACTAGAGGTACAGGATGCTTCCAGAAATATCCCTCCTTCATCTGACATGCTTATGCGCGAGGTGGACATTGGCATGAAGGTTCCTGGGGGACTATTGACTGACAGGCTGGGGGCAGGGGTAAATGCTTTGTTTTCTTCATCTCAGGTTGGCTCCAGGAAGACTTCTGTGCAGAACATTATTCGAGGGAGTTCATCTTCGAATCCCTTGGGAATGTCTATTATCCCTTCTCCTGTTGTTTCTCCTGTCTCTGATGATATGGGGGGGTTTTGTCTATTAGTTCTCCTTTAGCCAGTCCGGTTGCCCCTTGTCCGTTGCCATCGTCTGATTGTGTTTTCTCCCCGTCCATTGTTTCTACAATTTTTTCTACCAATTTTGAGGGAAGAAGTATCAGATATGCCCTTAGAAGTAGGGAGATATCCTTTGAGGGGTCGGGGGGGAAAGGTCTTCCTGAGGTGTCCTTGCGTGTGGTGGGGAAAGGTCGTGGCAGAAAATCTCTTTTGTCCAAAGCACAAGATCGGGCAAAGGTGGATTTAGGGATGGGGACTCAATCTTCAATTGAATGGGTACTTAGAGCAGTGAAAGCCCAGGTGGGGTCTCCCATATGAAATTTATGTCTTTTAATTGTCGGGGGTTGGCGAGTCCCCTCAAAAAATTGTCTCTTCGAAGGCTGGTGGAGTTAAATCAGTTGGATGTTATTCTGTTGTAGGAAAATCTGGGGTGTATTGAGGAGGTTGTAAGGGTTTTAGAAACCTTGCTTTTTGGTTGGAAGTTTGTGGCTGTGGATGCAAGGGGCCGCTCTGGAGGTCTGGCCTCGGGGTGAAAGGTTCAAAGCTGTAGGTGTGATTGTTCTTGGGGAATTTCTTCTAGTGTGGGGTTGGCAGTGTGGGATTCTGAGCTTGGGAATAAACTCACGATCCTTAACATCTATGGGCCATATTTGAACAGAGCTAGCTATTGGGATTCTTTGTTCAATTTGGACCTTTTCGAAGACACTGATGTCATATTGGGGGGAGATTTTAATCTTACACTGGGAGCCTCTGAGGTCTGGGGACCTAGAGTTGTTCCGGATGCTTTGGAAAAAAATTTCATTCAAGCTTTTGCGAGGAAGGACCTTCTGGACATACTCTCGGTCAAGATTGTCCCTACCTAGAGAAATAAGCGGGAAAGGGATCAAAGGGTAGCCAAGAGATTGGATAGGTTCTTGGTGGCTGAATCATTGGCTCTTGGGGTGGATCTTGTTCGGCAATGGGTGGGGACAGGTGGGATTTCTGATCATTGCCCCATTTTTTTGGATTTACGGGGTCGTCGGAGGAAGCCCCCAAGTCCATTCAAATTTAATTCCAGCTGGTTGAAGGATGAGGGTTATCAATATTTGGTTAAAGAGATGTGGAATACTCGTCCTCAAAACTCTTTGGAGCATGCTGGGGTCCATTTTTACCAAAATATGAATCGCATAAAGAAGGCTACTATCTCTTGGGCTCATGCTAAGGGGGTGAATGATGATATGAACTTGAGGGACTGTGAGTTGGATATTGACAGGATGCTTCACAGTCCGGGGATGGGGTTTTTGGATGATCAGACTAAGGATAAACTCCTTTCTTTGGAAAAGCAGCAGAATGTGAATCTATGTGAGCGAGAAGAAATGTGGAGGTTAAAGAGCAGAGCAATCTGGCTTCAGTGTGGTGATGAGAATACAAATTTTTTTCAAGCATTTGCTAAGGGGAGAAAATTTTCCAATTCTATATGGGAGTTGCCGTCGACCGAAGGGGAACTGGTGTCCAGCTTCGATGGGCTGGCTGATTTGGGTGTGAGATATTTTGGGGATTTATTCTCTGCACAACTTGGAACTACTATTGATGAGGTCATTCGGGTGGCACAATTCTTTCCTCGAATTGTGGATGAGGAGGAAAACAGGATGTTGATGGGGGAAGTTTCGATGGAGGAGCTGTCTCGGGTACTTCACTCGTTTCAAAGAGATAAAAGCCCAGGGCCTGATGGTTGGCCTGTTGAATTCTTCTTGGGTTTCTTTGATTTCTTCGGTGAGGAGCTCTTGTCAGTTGTTGAGGAATCTCGTAAGGCTGGATTTATTCATGGCCCGCTCAATACTACTTTTATTGCTCTTATCCCAAAAGTGGATAAACCTGCAAGTTTTGAGGATTATCGGCCGATCTCACTTTGCAATTGTATATATAAGATCATCTCTAAGGTTATTGCAAAGAGACTCAAATCTGTTTTGTCCCAACATATTTCTAGTGAGCAATTTGGGTTCTTGGAGGGCCGTCAAATTCATGAGGCCATTGGAGTTGCTTAGGAAGGCCTTCATACCTTGAAAGTTCAGAAACAGAAAGGTGCTGTGATCAAGATTGATCTGTCAAAGGCTTACGATCGGGTAAGTTGGCTTTACCTTAGGATGCTGCTCACACACCTGGGATTCTGTTATGATTTTGTAAGATGGATTATGGCTTGTATTAGTACGGTGAGTTTTGCAGTACTCATTAATGGAGCTGCTAGCCCTTTCTTCCATGCGGGAAGGGGTCTTCGACAAGGGTGTCCTCTATCTCCCCTATTGTTTCTTCTTGTTGCTGAAGGTCTCAGTCACTTTATTTTGGCTTCAAAAGCGGAAGGGACTTTTCGTGGCATTGCCATTTCCCAGGTTTTGTATATTACACATCTCCTTTTTGTTGATGATATTATGATTTTCACTAATGGGTCGAGACAGGATATTGATAAGGTGTCTGAAGGACTTACTCTTGTTCAAGCTGTTGCGGGGATGGTGGTAAATATTGAAAAATCCACAATATCATGCTCGAACTTATCTGAGCAGGAGACAGACAGAATTGCTCTTCGTTTTCCTTTTAGAATTATGGATTTGGAAGCTGGGATAAAGTATCTGGGGTTTTTCTTAAAACCGAACTCTTACTTGAAGGCAGATTGGCATTGGTTATTGAAAAAATTGGAGAAAAGACTTCAAAGTTGGAGTCAAAAATGGCTCTCTCGGGCTGGGAGACTGGTTCTGGTAAAATCTGTTTTGGAAGCGATACCGGTCTACTGGATGTCTCTTGCATGGATGCCCAAGGGGATTCTTGAACAAATTTGTAGGCTGTGTTTTTCTTTTCTGTGGAGAGGTAAGAATGATCATAGGGCTATGGTATGGGTGAGGTGGGAGAAAATTGTTGTTCCAAAAGCTTTAGGAGGGTGGGGGTTAAAAAATATTTTCCTTTTTGCAAAGGCATTAGGAGCGAAAGTCTCATGGAGACTTACTCATACACAGAGTCTATGGATTCGTGTGGTGTATCATAAATATATTGCTCCTTTGACTCTCATTGAGTGGATTCGGTTGGCGGATAAATCTCGGACTAATTTCTCAGTGGTCTGGAAAGCTATGGTAAAGCACTTTGATCTGGTCGGCTCTGGTTTGGTGTGGAGAATAGGTAATGGGAGATTGGTTTGTATTGGGATTGATCCTTGGGTAGGCTTTGGGAGGGATCGTGTCCTTCCTGAGGAGCTGAGATTACACTTGGAAGCTAGAGGGTGTCTTTTTAGTGCTGATATTGAGGATCAGGAAAATTCTTCGTTATGGCATCAAGGATGGATAAGTGCTCAGAGACTTGATATTCATGATGATCTAAAGGCGATATGGGAGGGTTATATTAGGCAGTTAAGGGTTTCAAATATCAGATTGACTAATCGGGATGATAAATTGGTTTGGGATTATCATCCTTTAGGGTGTTATACTCCTAAACATGGTTATATTCAGCTCAATGTGTTGGTTCATAACCAAGATTTGGTTTGGTGGTGGAAACAGCTGTGGAAGATTAAATGTCCGGGTAAAGCAAAGTTACTCTTCTGGGATATTTTGGAAAATAAAGTTCCAACATGGGATATTTTACAAAAGAGATTTCTTGAAGGCCCAGGCTTTTGTGCGATGTGTTGGAAGGCTGAGGAAACTATTCATCATCTTTTTGTTCAATGTAGTTATTGACAAACTATATGGAATGAAGTGTGTAAACAGATGGGTATCATAAGGGGGTGGCAGGGTGATTCTGCTCTCCAAGCATTTCAAAGCTGGTGGTCGGGTCAAAACTCTTTTTGAGTTGTTCCTTGTATCTTCGCTTGGGGGATTTGGATTACATGGAACAAGATTATTTTTCAGGACTGTCGAATCCCAATGGATTCTGTTGTGGCACAAATTGTTGCAATTATTCATCATTTCAGGGAACCTGAGAAGATTCTCAAGCATAGGCGTGTGCAGGTGGAACTGATTGACAAAGCTCTCCCTTGGGGCTACTTTGATGGAGCTTCACAAGCTCGGCAATTGAGATGTGGTGGGGGTGGAGTACTTTATAAATCTGAGTCTCATTATTTTCATTTCTTGGCTGGATTAGGGCAGGGATCAAACAATTATGCTGAATTAATGACACTCAGGCTTCTGCTTTTATATGCTTTGGAACAGGGTTGTTTGTCTTTACAGGTTTTCAGTGACTCTATGCTAGTTATTGAATGGGCAAAAGAGACTGTTCAGTGCCATGTGATGATACTTTTACCTATTCTGGAGGAGGTGATTCGCATAAAACATCAGTTTAATCATATTTCTTTTACTCATGTCTATAGGGAACGTAATGGGGTGGCTGATCGGTTATCCAAGGAAGCGACGCAGTTAGACTTTGGCATATGGAGGATAACTGTTCACTCTCACGAGGGTGCTTTCAACTATTATCATCAGCCGTTTCATGATGCAGTATTGGATCAGCTTTGAGCATTGGCTCAGTTTTTGTGACCTGTCATTTTCGCTGAGTTTGTTTTGATCTTCATATATGTATCGAGCTGATATGCTCTATATATATTATATGGGACAGTTTATTTTGAGACAGCATATATATGAATTGGATTTTCATTCCAGATTTTGGTTTATACAGATTTGGGTTTGATAACCTTTTATGTATCGAGTTGATTGCTTATATATATTTCAGTCCGTGACAGAGTTCTTTTACAGGCTGGGACTTCGAACGGATTGCTTATTTTTCAGTTCGTGACAAAGTTCCTTTACAGGCTGGGACTTTATTGGCCGGGATCAGCTGGGGTTTTTTGGCTCAGTTTGTGACCTGTATACACTGATTTGGACTCCATATATGTATCGAGTGGTTTATATATACTATCTGGGACTGTTTATATTGAGACAGTGATTATATGATTTGGATTTTCATTCCAGAATATGGTTTTGATATCCTTTTGAGCTGATTTTATATATATTTCTATTTTCTGAGACAGTAAATATATGAATGTAATGTTTATCAGTCTCGGACAGTTTTTGTAATTTTTTGGTTAGGATATTATGAGACAGATATGTGACAATGTAGGGATCCTTAGTGATCCTCTTACATGTGCAGATGTAATTTTGTTCCCTTTCAAAATAAAATTATGAATTTTTTCCAAGGAAAAAAAAATGAAAGAATGAAATCTCATGATAATTACAACATTAAAATCACATCATCATTGTAAAATTTCATAAGAATGGTAACATCATCACATCATACTCATAGTACAACATAAGTATAGTAACATATAATCAGGCCTAATGCGCCAAAATATTGTTTTACTGTGTCTAGTTGAGTCCAATAGATAATAAGCAAAATAAAATGCATTGTATGCTGGTCAAAATACGTAGTCAAAATATGGGGTGTTACACCCCAGGGGCCATGCTGGTAAAAATACGTAGTCAAAATATGGGGTGTTACACCCCAGGGGCCCATGGGGACTGGGCTCTGATGAGCCTACTCAAGCCTTGTTTGCTTATTACAATGATGAGAAAGAAAATGGACTTTGGTCCTCAAATCAAGATCCAAAGGATAATAACATGGAAAATTGATTTTTTTTTATTATAAAGGGGACCTTTGTTAGTCTTCTTTTACTTCAATTTTTGATTTTTCGGCAGAGCTTCCTCCTATTTTTTCGTAAAACCTGCAAAAACAACAAACAAACATTTATTAAACATGCCCAAAAACACTTTAATAGTATTTGGAAAAAATACAAAAAATTGCCCAAAAAATTTCTAAAGTAAAAAATAGTAAAAACTAGCTAAAAAGTGATTGAGAAAGTGAACTAAAACTCTGCTTTCTCAGGCTCTTTGTTTGCCTCTATAGGATAGAAAACAAATATGGGCATTAAATTTCTATATAACTATTAAAATGCACAAAACATATTCATTAAGCTTTTTTAATTTTCAAGGTTTTAAACTTGCGAAAAAAAATGAAAAGTAACCACAAATAGGATTTTAAATGCACCTTGGAAGTAAACTAGAACTAGAAACTTATAGTAATTAGATCTACTTTTAATATAACTTTAGACGATGGATATAATATGGAAACCTTTGTAATTAAAATGATTTTTTAAGAAAGTTGTGGATCAAAAGTTGAAGAACCCAGAGTAGAGCAAGAAATAAATGAGAGAAAATGCATCCTTGGTAAGATCAACGGGACAAAGCTTCTTTTTCAAATTTACTGAAGGAAACGTAGAGCACATTCGCTCATTAATACCCCATCTTTGGCTTCTTGCAAAAGCTTCTTAACACTGACAATTGGGATTAAAAATACACGTGTAAACAAAAAAGAAAACTATAGGAACAATGCTGATCCAAACATGGAATCATACATATACCAATTAGTCTTCTTCGATTTACAATAAAATAGTAAATGATCAAGAATCACCTTTTATCTTTACTAAAATACCATTTCCTTTTGAAAGCAAGTTAATCTCAAACATATTCAAGCATGAAAACAAATACAAGTTATCTTAGTAATGTAGAGCAAACTCCATCCAAACATTCATAGATCCCACACAGAAATTGCCTCAAAAGCATTTTATTAACAATATTCAAGAAAACTATTACAATGTATGCAAGTAGAGGTTCCACCTTTTTGATCCAAACAATGAAGAAGTGACTAGCTTAAATAGGAAATGAGAAACCTAGGGGGTAAATCCACCACTAAGAGATCAAGCATAGCTGAGCTTGAGTTCATGAGAAGGTAGGTGCGTGTGATTGACTTAGTCTCCATTGAGAGAGCGTCGCCTCTCCAAGAGAGTTGTGCCCCTCACCAACTCACATCCTACCAACCCTCCATGTGCTACCTACCCCCACACTATATATTCGTACTACCCAAATTGTGAGAAATGGGTGAAACAAATGATATGATATGACAAGGTTGAAAGGTGAGGCTTTCTTCGTAGGAGCAATCGCCATACAAGTCACCCAATCACCACTAAAAAAAGTACTCATGTAGGCCATGGCATGAGCAATGGGATACTCGTTGGGTAAAACATATGGTAAGTCAAACATGTTTTAAACTTGACGTTTCCTTCCTAAAAATAACTCACCCATATGGGGACCACCATGCCCAATCATCCCTTAGCCATTAGACAATTTTTTTTTACTTTTGACTATTTTGAATTTTCCAAAATGATACATTTTTAGCATTTAAATGCCACTTTAATGCTTCGTTAGCCAAATAATGCCTTCCATGATGTTTTAGTCGCCCGAAACATAATAAAAGTGGTCCCCGGGGTAAAGAGAATGCTTTCAGTGTGAAAACGAGCATATCCACGCCAAAAGCAGACTTTGTACCCACCAATTATTACATTTTGATTTTTTTTAATTAAATCATTACACAATGGCTTATAATATATATATATATATATATATATATATATTGAATCAGACAAAACTCTAGGGGGTCGTAGTACATGCCCGTATGACTCAATATTGATTTCTAGCACGCTCATATACATTGACACATGAACTTTAATAACCTCCTAAGGCATACTTGCCAAGACGACCATTCCAACTTCGTAGGAGCGGTGAAAAACTCAAAAATTATACATCGCTTATTCAACATTGCATAATTGGAAAGGGAAAAATACCTTGGAATGATAGGATTGACGTCTAAGTCTTAGGAAGCTAAGTCCTTAACAAAAAAATGGTCATGCTAGTACATTTATTACAATTTCCTCGAAAGGGTATGAACATGCAGTACAATAATAAAAAGGCCATGAAGGCCTGAATAGACTTCTGAACTCTGAGTTGGAACAAGTACTTTGTTAATGTTTGGCAACCCACTGAAAGTCCAACTAGATGCAGCCTAGTCGATAGCATTTGACTCCAACTGTGGGACGTGCGATTAATTTGAACCTCGTGGAAATTGATCATACGCAAAATCTAGAATCTATGGTTCCTGCACAAAACTAGGATAAACCAGTCACATGTATATAGATAACCAAATGAAAAAAATAAGTTGCAATGAAACTTTTATAGAGCTAATATACACAACATAATGTACAAAGTAATGTATAGAAAAATAAACTAAGCTAAGATATTTTCACTGAAAAACAGTTTCAGAATCTATTCGTTGGCTGACATAGTTTGGTTTTCCCCATCCATGTCACTGAGATAAAAAGAGTTGTCACTAGCCATGTCATGAATTATGTAAGGTCCTGTCCATAAACTGCCAAACTTTTCGTGCTTGCCAGACTTTTCTCTCTGTTTTTACCAAAGTAAACTTGTATCTCCTCTTTGAAAAACCCTTGGTTTGGATGATTTGTCAAAATTTCTTTTGACCTTATCCTGAGTTTTGATATTCTGATTAAAAACCCCTCTTCTGTCTTCATCTGATTCTATCAATTCATTTATTCTACTCTAAAAGTCATCTTGGTCTGAACCTGAATCTTGCAGAGTCTGATACATGGTAACTGAAGATGAATCGACAAAGTCACATTCATGCCATAAACCAACTCGAAAGGAGATTTTCTCGTTGCACTTTTGTTAGTAATTCTATCTGCCTAAAGTGCAAAGTTGATTTTACCATCCCACACCTTCTTGTTGTCACCAACAACCATTTTCACGATGGTCATCAATATTTTATTGCTTGACCTAGCAATACCATTTCCTTGGGGATAGTAGTTTGAGGAATGAGATAGGATACTGCCATATTTAAGGAAAAATGAAGACATTGTTATTGATCTGAAGGCTTTGGCATTATCTGTGGTTGTCTTAGTAGGAACCCCAAATCTAGTGATGCTTCCATCATCAATGAATTCCATAACCACTTTCTCCGTTGCTTCTTTAGTAAGTATGGCCTCTACCCACATGGTAAAATAATATGTTGTTGTCAAAATCCAAGTATAACAATTACTTGAATTGTCCTTAAATTTACCAATTAAATCAAAGCCCCATTGCTGAAAAGGGGATTGGATTATTACCGACTTTAGAGGTAATGCATTAAGGTTCTATTTTCTTGTGAAAAATTGACATTTCTAGCAATTCCTAACAGACTTGTGCACATCAGTAAATAAAGTGGGCCAATAGTATCCAACTCTAAGGATCTTGTGAGTTGTGGTTTTAACTGCGAAGTGGCCACCACAAAATCTTACATGAAACTCCTTTAGGAGTCTTTGAGACTCCTCTTCATCCACACACCTAAGTATGGGACCATCCGGGTTTTTCCAACCTAATCCTTCTTGTGTAAGGAAATACTTGGTGGTTTGCAATCTTAATGACCTTCTCTTGTGGCCAACTACATGATATGGACAAGTTAGGTTGAGGAGGTAGAATATAATGTCTGAATACCATTGTTGTTGTTGAAGATGTTGAATTCCTACTGAAATGGTTATTGTCGATGAACTATTTTGACAAACCATACCTAAAGCTTGTTCATTTCCTTCTGTCATCATCTTGGCAAGTCCCTATCCTTTGATTAATTTAGTGGGATTAATTTCCAAGTCATATTCTTAGATCTTTGATACCCATTTTCTCCTTATGCCAAGGAAATCTTGTTGAGATAAGATATCCTTTACTGCTGAGTGAGGGTGATAGCCAACTACTTTGGAGTAACCAATATAAGTTCTGAATTGTTTCAAAGATTTGACAAGGTCATAGGCTTTCTTTTCCATGGTTGTGTACTTTAGGTCAGAATTCTATAAGGATATACTCATAAATGCAATAGGTTGTTCCTGACCCTCCTTATTCTTTTGCAACAACATTCCGACAATTGTATCTTCGGATGCAAATGAGAAAATTTGGAAATCCTTGGAGTAGTCTGGACTTATCAAAATAGGAGACCTAGAGATGCAGTCTTTTATGGACGCAAAAGCTTCGTTTCCTTCTTTATCCCATTCAAACTTAGCTTCTTTCTTGACTAGCTTTTGGATAGGTTTCAATAATTCCACCAAGTTTGTTATGAACCTCCTTATAAAGTTGATCTAACCATTGAAGGACTATAGGGATTTCTTGTTATGGGGTAAGGAGACTTTCTTTATAGCTTCTACTCTCTCTGGGTTTATTTTGACCCTATCTTTGGAAATGATGTGTCCAAGTAACTTACCCTTATCAAATCCAAGTGTTGACTTGGATGGGTTCAATGATATGCCAATATTCCTGCATCTCTCAAACACTTATCTGAGATGAGCTACGTGGCCAGATATTTATTTTGAAACATTAGCAAGGTCATCCTATTAGATTTCTATTATTTTCCCAATTATCTTATTGAAAGCATAGTCCATAGATATTTGGACTATTGCACCTGTGTTCAAAAGACCAAAAGGCATCATTAAATACTCAAATGTTCCCCAAGGTGAGTTGAAGGTGGTTTTGTGTTGATCCTCCTTTTTGACTAGCAACTGGTTATATCCCAAGAAACCATCTAGCATAGACATTATACCCAATCCATTTATTCTTTGTAATAATGTTTCCATATCAGGTAAAGGGTAATTGTCTTTTATGCACGAAATATTCAAGTTTTGGAAATCGATTCATATCCTCAACTGCCCATTCTTTTTTCTTACTACCACCAAGTTTGAGCACCATGATGCATGTCTTGTTGGTCTAATGATGCTAGCTGCTAACATTTTATGTAGTTCTTTTTGGACCATGGAGGCCAACTTGGGATTTATTCTTCTAAGTTTTTGCCGAAAAGGTTTAGCTTCTAACCTTAGTGGGATAATATGTTGGAATACATCATTTTGATAGGATTTTAACTTATCATACATAAAAGAAAACACATCTTTATATTCCTTTACTAGATCTATTCAATCCTTTCTTTTTTGATCAAAAGTACCTTTTTCAATTTTTATATTTCTTGGTTCTTCCTCAGTACCAATGTTTATTTCTATGCAATCAACCAACTTTATAGCTTCTTTCTTTTTATACCTGTCCTGTCTATCAAAGGTGTGATCCAATTCAATAACATTCATGGGAACAGGGTTTCTTGGTTGATCCTCTTTTTCAACATGAGAACTTTGCTCATCGTGATAGTTGATTTGACAGTCGGAAAATTCATGCATATTATTAATAAATCTTATGATTTGACCGTCATCTTGAAAAAATTGCATATGGTCAATGTTATCAAGGATTGAAGGCCTGGAATTTATTTCGAATTTCCATCTCTTTTTATCAATTCCTCTGTGAATTCCAATGTTGAAGCTAGAACTGCAAGTCTATTTGTTTCACTATTTTCCATGCGGGGAACTACTATAAGGTCTAATGCACTGAAATATTCCATGATGGCCCAAAATGTATTTTGATACTTTCTAAGCCTTTCACTTTTACATGCAAATGTTTTCTTTACTTGGGAAGTAATTAGATCTAAATCACCATTGATATTTAACACTCTGATACCCATGTCTTTAGCAATCTCAAGTTTTTAATGTAGTGCTTCATACTCGGCCACATTATTGGAAGCATCAAATTCAAGTCTGTAAGCAAAATTGAAATTCTTTTTTGAAGGTGAAGTTAGGACTATACTGGCTCCTTTTCTAGTTTTGGAAAAGGATCCATCAAAAATCATTCTCCATAGCTCATCAGACTCCTCATCATTAGCCTTTTCTCAAATGGGTATAATAGAAATGACATATATAGCATGATTTCCAAGATTATCTGTTTCACAAATATATTCATTATCTGGCTAATATGGATATTGCACATGATACTTTCTTTCCTTTTCTCTATATAATTTAACATATGCATCTTCAGAAACAGGAATCATGGCATAATTCCAATCCATTTGAATAGATCCTCCAAGAGAAGCAACCCATTTTCTCGATAATAATGTTCCCCATATGTCAGGCACATCTATGACTATTATGTCCATGGTTACAACAATGTTAGGGTATGCTGCTAATTTGACTGGGAAATTTAGAATTATACCCATGAAATCGATTTCTATTGAGTCCATGGCACATACATTCTGATATGGTCTTGAGATAGTTAAACCCATTTGTTCCATGGCTTTTCTAGTCATGATGTTCGATGATGCACCCAAATCAAGCATGTAATTGGGAAACAATTTATTCTTTGCAATCAAAGATATATAGAAGGAAGGATGCTCTTATTTATTAGGATCCCTACTATGCAAAATGATAAGGACATCTTCATTGAAGTTAATCTGTTTCTTGGACAAATATTCTTTAGGTTTATCCTTTAAATTCTCCTTTGAACTGACCAGTTTATCTTTAGGTTTCTTAGTAATTGTTTCCTCATATTTTTCAATTATATTTTTCTTATGTTCTGCTAAGGTTTTCATGAAAATATCTCTTTGACTTAGAATTTTAAGGATTTCAATTACAAGGACATAAATATTAGCACTTGTTAACTAATTAGCCAAATCAATGTTTAGATCTAAAGGGGAGGGTTTTTTACCTTTGGCATATGTTGGTTTGACTTGGTTGGGATCTTGTTTTTATTTCTCTGATAAACAACACCTTTGTACCACTATTATAATCTATTCAGGTGAAGGTTTTTTGCCAAAAATATTTGTAGCATTATCTTTTCCCTTACTGTAGTCCTTAACTTGCTTCCATTTTTCTTTTGAAATATGATGAACTTGTCCTACATTGTTTATGTAGTCATGGCTTCTAGGATGTCCCATGAAGTTATTCATTTCCATTTTTTCTTGTTTGATAATGTAGTGGAATTTTGGACAAGTGGATTCTTCATGAAGTTCATCACAAGGCCGACAATAGGGAGGAACCTCATCAAACACCATGTTGTTTGTTTCAAATTGATTTGGAGGTCTCTTCCCATAGGGATGCGATTTCTTTTTCCACTCCTGGTTTTGTATGAGTTGGAAATTCTTATTATTTTGAGAAACCTGTACTTTTTCCATGTTGTTTATCCTATTTTGCATCGCATTCATCTGGGAGGTGCAGTTTATCATCATTTGCTTCATCATGTCCGCTACTTCTTTTATTGATTCTTTGGCCTCATCTCTTCCCTTGGGCTCTGTTGTTTTTCATTTGGAATCATGAGGTTTAGAAGATGATCTGGTGCATCTAACTAATCCTGGGATGTTATACTTTCCTGTTGATTCCATGTTTGTGTCTATATTTTCAGCTATTTCCATGGCTTTCTTTAGGTAATCAAGCTTTTTGTCTCTAAGTTGGTAGCCCATTTCTCCCTCGAATGCTACTTGTGTAATATGTGAGAATTGAGGTATCTGATGGTTTAATACCAGCATGGAGTTTTCCCACCATATTACTGAACTTTTTATTAAACTCTTTTATGGTTTCGTTCTCCCTTTTTGTGTTTGTTAAGGCAACTAAAAGGTGCCCTTTTTACTTTCTTACCCCCCATCTTTTTTTGAAAGCAGTTTCAAATTCCTTGAAGGTCTTGATACCGTTTTTGTCTAGGGAGGTGAACCATTCAAATGCACTAGCTTCAAGAGATAAGGCGAACTTCCTCATCTTTACATCTTCGTGGTTGACGTTGTGATACCATTTATTGTAACACCGTGTAAAAGCCAACAAATTAGACTTAGCAGTTATAGCATTGTTTCCATAAAAATATGGAACCTTCTCAATGGCTTTATCTGGGATGTTATGAGGCTTCCTAATTACGACATAATAATCCAGAGGTTTAAGCAAAGTACTCACGATACTATGTGAATTACTTGATGGATAATTATCAACAAATAAAAGGTGAATATCTAAGATTGACCTAGATGAGAGATTGTCAAGGATCTTACGAGAAGATAGCTTTCTTTTCCTCCTATGGTAAACCTTTTCAGGTTAAGGAATGAGCTGAAGAAATCCTTAAGAGTTTCTTCTTGTAGAATGTCTTGGTAAAATTAAAGGCAGTGGAGTTGCCAGATGATCTGAGTAAATTTATTGAACTGTAACATTCATTAAACAAAGTAAAAACAAGAATGAAAACTCAAAAGTTGTATTCCAGGAATAAAACGATTTATCTCTGACAACGACGCCAAAATGTTGTCGCCTAATTCACACCTCGGGTAGTGTGGCAGAAATATTCAAGCCACTGGGTGCGATATTGGGGGAAAGCTTGAGCAAAGTGCTGTCACCAGATACTCTGATCCTCTGTTTAGGCCAACTCTTAGCGAAGCCAAGGGGGGTGGAGCCTAATGAAAATAAATCTAAGGTTGTTTCTAACTATGAAAGCAAGAAACACAGATTTTCTATGAGTTTTAAAAATGGAATGAAATTAGAGATTACCAATTACTGCAAATAAGATTACTTTGGCAACCCTTAGTTCAAATAGATACACAATATTCAAGACACATTGTGTAATTAACTTATGTAAAACATAACAGAATAGTTATGTGCCATATTGAAAAGAGTGCTTTGCAAATGTGGGTTGCTAGTGTATTCTCAGTGAAAGTTTTATAGTGTCTTGGTTGGTTTTATTAATGTGGTAATGATCTAAATTATTAGTAGGGAGTGGGATTCTTGATATACCGTGAAGGTACAGGGAATATGTCCAGACACACAAAGTGTGGTAGCACACATGGAAATGTGGGTGAATGGAGTCACGAGTGTTGGAATACTGGACAATACTGAGAAGGGGAGGAGGGGTGAATCAATGTTGATAACTTTTAATAATCAAAATCAATTTTAACTTATTCATTAACATACATGATCAACAAGATACAAGGAACACAACTTTTATTGTGGAATCCCAATTGGGAAAACCACCAACACTTTCTATTACTGCAAAATTATATTTACAAATAGTTTGCAAGCACCAACTTGCTGGAGACTTCAATCCCCAAGTTTCTTAGCTACAACACCCTCTCAACTACAATTGAAGGATGCTACAACACGCTAGTTTTTCCTTGCTGCAACAGACACGGATGTTACAACACCCCTTTTACCAGCTACTACTGGAAGGAAGCTGCGACCTCCTGGTTTATCAGCTACTACTGAGAGGATGATTCAACACCCCATTTACCAGCAACCACTGGAAGGATGCTACAACCCCCTTGCAAGCATGTAGCCTTCCCTAACATTACCATGTCGGATCTTCTTATGTCTTCAATTTTTTCACTGGTTTCTCATCACTTCCTTGGTATTTGTCTTTTGCTGCTGCTGCTACTTGGATCTGGCCCCCAGAGACACCTTTACTTCAGAATGAGCTCCTGTTCAAATATTCTATCATGTCTTTAAAACATCACACCCTTTTAATAAATGTGTCCTTCCAATTTTATTATGCCTCTTCATTCTAGAACATGACTTTTAACTATCACACCCTTGCACCAATTAACTTTCTGTTTATACTCAGCTTCACTTAATAATATACTTTGCTACAAATAACATTTCATTAAATACATCTCTTCATCAATATAATTCTGTTTATAATGCTCTGTTTAGTTTTTCAGTCACACCCTTTAATTATGTTTATTAAATAAATAATACACTATTTTTACAGTCATATTTTATTTTAACAAATTTGACATTATTCAACTAATAACATTCTTGCAAAGATTCCAGTGTATATCGTAGTTACAGTTTGTGTTTTCCCTTCTTGTGTGCATGTATTCTTGTTTAACTTGCCATTATGCTTTCTTCATATCTGGAATGAGTGTATAATAGTTCAGAATTCATATTGTTATGCTCTGGCTATTGTTCAGGCATTCGCCAATATTTATTACCATGGTTGATGCAGAATTCATCTCCTCGATGCTATGTATTGATGGACTGTCATTGTTTCTTCTTTATCACCAGACCAACAACATTTTGACTGTAACCGAGTGCTACCTTTCCTTTTAAAAATTTCACCCGCAAATTGTTCCGTGATTCATGAATATTTGTGATTCCATAGCCCAATGTATGCTTTCTTTGTTTCAACCACCAACACTTCTGAAATTTATTTTGTTTGTGTATCTGGCCTTGATAAAAATCTATGAGAGATCCCTCTCTAGAAAAGAAGAGGCCAACTTCCTTTCTTAAAGTGGTTCTGCTGTTATCTTGGGATTTACCCTCGACAACCTAGGGTGCAATTTTGAATGCTATCAAAATGGCGTCGTTGCCGGGGAAGAAAGTGCAAATCAACCATGGGAAAACGACATTGTCTTAGTTCTATGACCTGGATGAGAAGCCGGTCATAGACACATATAGGTTGTATATGCTCTGGAGACTCCACTCAAAGTTTCTTAAAGGTGACTCCACTGGGGATACTGGCCAGAAGGACCGATACGGGGAGGAGGGTTAAAATCTTCCCTGGGTATGGACACTAGAGTTTTAGATATTTTTGTTGATGGTGAACAATGGTCAAACATCAAGAAGGTCGTGCAACTTTCACCTGTCGACTCCATCTGCAAAGAATCTAGTCTTCATAAGGTTCTATAGCAGCTCCACTATCAAAGGGGTTGCAAAGTTTGAGGAGCTGATTCAATTTCTCCATCATCAAGATGGGTTCTGTAGCTAGAAGGTACGATCCTATGAATCGTGTTCACATTCCTGGTTTTCCAAATCGAATACCTAAGATGGATTGGATAGCATATCTTCCAAGATTCAAAGATCAAAAGGGTGATGATGCTGGCATTCATTTGTTTAGATTTCATAAGCATATACATAAGCTGGGAGTTAAATTGCATGAGGATTCTTTAATGACAATGTTCATGGCTAGTTTAGAAGAAAATGCAAGGTCATGGTATGAGGGATTACCATCAAGAAATTTATCCTCCCTTAATATTTTCATACAATATTTCAATAACATTTCGAAGACCAGTATCCTTCTTTGTTGTCAATTCAAGATTGTTGCACACGTGATAAAGACTTCATTGAAAGTATGAAAGACGAATACGATGATGATCAGTATGTGGATGAAGAGGTTTTAGAAATCTTACATGAATACTCAACTCAAAAAGAAACACAAAAAAACTGCCTTGACATTCAAGAAAATTCCCAACAATTGGTAGTGTCTTCCTTGACTGAAGTTGACATAAGCCAAAACTATGATTCCACCAGCTATTTTTCTTTCCCTGAAACTAATGATAGTTTGCAGAATTCTTGTACATTTTTGTGTGACTAAGAAAGAAGTTGGGACTGTAAATCAAATATTTCCTCATATTATTCAGCTCCTGAAAGTTTGTCACAGGAAGAGGATGCCCCTCTTCGATCAGAAAACCCCTTTTGCAACAACAATTTCTCCAAAATTATAGTGTTTCTGTGGATGATTATATACAGAACTTCGACTCTCGAAAATGGCAGTCTGATATTCCTTCCACATGTTCTGAAATTTCAAGTAAAGAAGAATTAGGCCTTGAATCAAGGTTAGAAGGAAGATATGGAAGTTCATAGCTTGTTAATGAAGATAATTTCATTGCAATCTAGGGTCAAAGGGTTGAAAACATAGAAGATAGTGAGTGTGCTGAAGGTGACAGTTTGCCTTTGTATTATGCTTCATTTGAATTGTTGAGGTATCTACATAAAATCTCTAAGCAAGCAAAAAAACTTGAGGATATGACATTTTAAGAAATAAATAATGAAAATGGAAAACAATCATGCCATTAATCCCAGCCTATGGAAGAAACAACAACTTGCCATGAGATGTCAAATCACAAAGAAAGAGATGAGATGGGTGAACAACTAGAACCTTCTCTGCCTTCCAATCCTTCTTTTGATGAGCAAGAAGATAATCAACCTAATGATGTACATGAAGAGATTCATCCTATTTTTCTTTATGAAGAATGGAATGAGCATGTTGAGAATTATGTTAGTGATATTTTTAAACAAGATTTTGACATGCCTATATGTGATGAATACAAGGATGACTACTTAGATAATGCACCCGAAGAACCTGAAGTCTGCAATAACAGATTGGATCACCTAGAAGATGATGAGGGTCTCAAATGGGGTATTGCTTTATGTTTTTTAAAGTCAGAAATTATTTTTTCTGATTCCATTGAAGAACATGATGATATTTTCTTTGAAACACTTGGAAGGAATCAGGTTTTAAATTCTGATATTTTAGATGAAAAAAGCCGATGTTTCAATTGCATATTATCATGAGCACATTTTTCAATATTCCTTTGAAGAGAAGTTTGGCAGGGTGCTCGAGGAGTTACAGTTGGAGCAACCTTGTCATTACATGTACATAACATAAAATTTTGTAGGTTGTCATGATCCAGTGGAAGAATACATGGAGAAGATTTGATGTGGTAATGGCTGGTTATGTCTTTACAATAAATATCAATTTATTTATCGTAAACCTTTTTCCATTAAGTCTTTCATCTCTGTTTTTTATTAAGCATGAGGAGAAAATTGGTTTATGGGATCATTTTCTTGATTGGATTCATTGGAAGTCAGAAGTTACTTAACTGAGCATTGATGCTTAGTAAGTAGGGTAGGTGGGTATAAATAAACTCAACATGGCGAGCATTTTTTTCCATTAATTTTTCAGTTTGTTTTAGCATTAGTTCAGTTTTTTTCAGAACATATTGAGGATTTCAAGAAATATTGGGAACAACCCAATGGATTTGGCACCTGGTCTACGGGGTTCTTTGCTACGTCATAGGGAGGATAGCATCCTGAGTTGGAGCCAATTGTTAGCACTATTTCTTAGCTAAGTAATTGGTAAGGGATTTGGTTGGTAAATGGAGGAATAAGGTTTATAATTTTTCATATCATAAGACCTTAAAGAATGTTGATGAGGGTTTGCAAATGTTTCAAAGGATCATTTCCAAGTTGGAAATACAAAACAATTGAAAAATTCCAATTTTCAGTCTTGCTAAAGAATAAGAATGAAAATATCCGCTCCAAGTTAAATGGTGACAGCAAATGAAAGGCTTGGATGCATAGGTGACAAGATCAAAGGCCAAAAACTCATTTTCTCCTAAGCAAAGTCGGGAGCGGAAGAGGTAAAAATTCGGTTAGAAAAGGTAGTAAACCCGACTTTCGTTTTCCGTAGTCCAAGATCTACAACCCATAATTTTTTCGCTAAAGATCAGCGATCCAACAAAAGGTGGAAGCAGAAAAGGAAAAGAAGTTTGGGTTTGAAAGTTAGGATCCCGATTTTCGACTTTCGTAGTCTGAGATCCGACGATCAGGGAGAACGTCTGCACATATCAACGGCTCGGAAAGCAACAGAGGGCATAAGCAGAAAGGGTAAAGTTTTGGGTTGAAAAACTTGGAAAACCCGATTTCCTCTTTTCACGATCCAGATCTGATGGCTTAGAATGTTTCCACCCAATATCAACGGCTTGGAAAGGAGAAGCAGGGTGGAGATCAGAAAGCGAAAATACCAAATGGTTTTGTCATGAAAATTTGAAGTCCTGCTTTCTGGGATCCGCATGTTCTATGGTTCATAGAGATCCCACACAGATCAATGGTGTGGAAAGGCGCAAAGGGCAGAAAGCAGAAACAAAAAATTTCTGGGTATAAAGGGTTGAACTTCCTCCTTCCACGATCCGCCAGATAGACGATACGAAGAGTTTCCATGAAGATCAATGACTCAAAAAGGAGCAGAAGGGCAGAAATTGGAAAACGGAGATGTAAAAATCATGGTCATGAAAAGGTGAAGTTTCGAGTTCCGTTTTCCATAGCCCACTGCCTGAGCTCAGATCAACGACTAAGGATGAATCCGAAGGAAATCAACAGTGTGGAAAGCTAAAGGGGTGAAATGATAAGATGTGAGTGGAAAGATAAAATTGAGCCTCAAGAAAGCTAGCAACCCGTTTTTGCCTTTCGTGGACCCCAGATCAATTTCCCAGAATGAATCTGGCGGTGATCAACGGTGAAAATTCATTCCGCTCGAACGTAGAAAAAACTTTTCATATTAGCGGAATTGCTTAAAGTTCAGCAACATCAACCGTCAAATGGATAGGTGGAATCAGATCGGTGGTGTATAAATATTTCGCTAAGGTAAGATGCATAGTTTAAAGAAACTTAGCATTGGTGGAACATGTTTAAATAACATGCAGGTTCAACCGTGAGATGAACAGGTAGTGCAAATCTACGACGAAGGTTGATTTCCCTGATACAATTTGCAAGCTAAAAGTCAGAGAATTCATGTGCGATGGAAAGCGTGCATAAATGACGTGTCATCTTCCCATTGGATATCGCGCTCAGATATTGGGAGTACAAAAGTCACTTTATGGAGCACGATGGTGCATATTTCAACGGTGGTGATTAAAGGTTAAATCAGATCAATGATGAAAATTCATTTCGCTGATCTAACTTGCAAGGATAAATCAACTTTTCAAATTAGTGAAATTAGGTACAAGGCACAGATTTTAACGGGCCAGATCACCCTGGATCTTAGATCTATGGAGGAGGAAGATTTCGTTGAGAAAACATGTGTGGAGAAATAAATTGTGAAGGATTTCGAAATAGGTTAAGAGCCACACCATTGAACAATCAGGATCTAAGTAGATGAAGATCGACAGTCCATAATGATTTCGATGGGTGAATATGCATGCATGAAGGAAACTGTTGCAGAACGTCGAAGGAGGTTATGAACCGTCGTTTTTGATTAAGCGATCCAGAATCCCTGCTGTCAAATTTCCCTAATTGATCCATCATGCGTGTCTCAACATGCTTTCCGGTTTTGTTTATGATCATGGAAAATCTTCCAGATCATTGAATTTGTTAGGATTTTGATTTCTATGTGTAACTGAATTTGGATCTGTTTCGAGGTTTGTCTCGGGAGCCTAGGATACTATAAATATACCCTCAATAGAGGAAGACAGGGTTGGAACCTGTAAGGTTCAGAGTTATGTATTTTGGGATCTGCCCTTAATAATGAACCTACAAAGCCGAATGTTGACCTTTTATTGCAAAGATTCCTGTATATATCGTAGTTACAGTCTATATTTTCCCTTATTGTGTGCATGCCTTCCTATTTAACTTGCCATTATGTTTTCTTCATATCTAGAGTGAGTGTATAATAGTTCAGAATTCATATTGTTATGCTCTGGCTAGTTTTATAGGTATTCACCAATATTTCTTACCACAGTTGACGCAAAATTCATCTCCTCAATGCTCTGTATTGATGGACTGTCATTCTTTCTTCTTTATCACCATACCAACAACATTTTTACTGTAACCGAGTGCTACCTTGCCTTTGTAAAATTTCACCTGCAAACTGTTCTATGATTCATGAATGTTTGTGACTCCATAGCCCAATGTATGCTGGCTTTGTTTCAACCACCAACACATCTGAATTTTATTTTGTTTGTGTGTCTGGCCCTGATAAAAATCCGTGAGAGACCCTTCTCTAGAAAGGAAGAGGCCAACTTCCTTTCTTAAAGTGGTTCTGCTAATACCTTGGGATTTACCCTCCACAACCTAGGGTGCAATTCTGAGTGCTAACACACTTATAAAAATGAAACAAATGTCTAGTTAACAAGCCATACACATTGTCTTAGCATTACCATTACACTCTAGATCTAGTCCAATGATCTTCATTAGCACAACACCATTTGTTTTAAAATACCCAACATTGCTAACACATGAACTAGATGATTCAGAAGAAATTAAGTGCAATTCTAATGTTGACAAGTACTTTTAAAAACCATGTGAAATTGAAGATACATGTTTGGAAAAGTTTGTTTCCTATTAATAATGTTCTTGATCAAAACTAGAGAAAATAAATAAATCATACATTATACGTTCAATGTGATACAGTGAGAACAAACACTCTCATAAAAGTTTTTTAGAGAAAAAATGATGTTATATGTTCCATAAAGAGAAAATGAAAATGTTCTAAAAGGAAATTTTGAAGGATGGTCGGAAGCATATATGTCACAAAAAGAAAAAATATAGCTCATTGAATAGAATTTTGTAGATCAAACAAAAATAAAATGGGGCAACATTAACATATCATCTAGAAAATTTACTTCTAGATTAGAACAAAGTTTTGACATTCAAACATGTTTGGATGAAGCAACAAACATCTCAAACTATAATAGATATGATATATACAATGATCTAACACACAGTACAATATTCAATCCAAGTTCAACATAGTCTACTAGTATTTTTATGGAAACTAAACAACCATTTACCTTGAGTACGCAAGACCACCATGACATTAGAAGAATGCTAAACAATGAAAAACAATCAATAACAAAAAAAGTTATTATGAAACAAATATCTTGAAACAACAATTTCTTTGTTCCTAGTTATAGAAGGTGTAGAAACAAGAATACATCCACAAAAAATCAATTTATGAAGGAAAAGTACATTTTTATAACATAAATTAATAACGATCCTCTCAAAAAGAAAGGATTTATTGCTTCATTTACTGTAAAAAATACAACACAAATGGCATTACAGTGCATTCAACATTTCACATACCTTTGAAATCAACATATATGTTTTCATTGAGCTCTATGACAAAATAATGTGAACAACTTCATCTATTGTTGATTAAGGAAGCAACATTAATAGGTTCTCGAATGTTATAAATGTAGACAAAATACTTAGTTTTTTTTTGCAAATGCCAACATTGTTTTTTGAAAACATTAACATCATTTTATGTGGTAACCATTGTCAAGAACAACCTGTGCAAGACCCTTAAATCACTACAAGGAAAATAACATGTAGTAGAGGTTATAGAGGAGGTTTTTAGTGTTGTAAGATGACCAAAATTGAAAAAAACCCTCTTCTACAACCTCCTCCACTGGTACCATATGTTTTGGTAGAGTTTTTTTTATGGAAATTTATTATAGCTAACAATAGCTCGATAGCCGAAGGATTTATTGGAGGTTGTTTCAACGGAGCACTTTTTTGATACAAGTGTGTTGATGCTAACAAACACCAAATGTACTAGTGCATTTAAATACAAACTAGCATCAGTGCATATCAAAATTTGAATGGCACCAATGCTTTATAACAATAAATGCTTTGGTGCTTTATAATAAAATAGCACTCGTGCTTATGAACTCTTATAAAGCATTGTTACAGAGAGAAACTTCATATGGTTTGGGGTAGACCACAACAGACTGAATGGCATCATAAATCAATCCACTTCAATATGCAAGAGAGATAAATGCTACTAATACTAAGATATACAGAACATACCTTATTTCAGACGATTGTAGTAGATCTTTATTGAGCTTTTCAACCATGCTTGTACCTACAATTCATCCTCAACAACAATGAACACATAAAGCATGATATACGTTAAAGTGTTAGGCTTACTCTAGCATATATAAATCCAACATGTATAATCAAATACAACTACATCCATGGATAAGAATATTCATAGTCATACACATGTAATGGACAAGAAATGGATATTTCTATTAATAATGAACATAGATAATAGTGATAAAATCTGTTAGCGCCTCGTCGAAACGTAGAAATTGAGTCCTCCACCTGGGCCTCCACAACTTCAATTCTCCATTTCAATGGCAAGCTTATAAGACAATGGAAAGCTTGGGAAGAGCAACAATGTGTGCTCAAAAGGACAAAGGGATGCAGACTCAAACATGTTTGAATGGGGCACCAATCCACTATAATTTCCTTTTCTCTGATATGTTCTCCTCCTCTAATGCATCCAAGAGGCTCAATATATAGCCCTTCAATAGGAAATGAAGGGTCGAGTTGGAGCGTTTCCAGGCATATGGAAGGCCAAGAGTCAATTTATTCGGGACTCATTGAGGAAAACTCCAAATATTTTATTTTTTATGCACACTTCCCGATGTACGTGGGTTATAGTGGAGCAATATACGTGTACACATGAATTTTAAGATAAAACTCGTGTATGGCAATAAACATGTGTTTTTTAAGGGATTTCTTAGATCATCAAAGTATATTTTGAGCAAAGGGGGTCAAAGGAGTTTGCATAGGGGCATGGAAGGCCATAAAAGTGTGATCTACCAAGTGTGGTAAAATCAGCTATAACAGATGCTCCCTAATGTGTGAGTCCAAAGGGGTAACATGATGACCAAAATACATTATATCCATCCCAGAAGTGGAGTAATGAAGACCAAGGTGGAAAAATCAATCACACTTTGATACAATACAATGATAAATCTCAGCATCTGACTGCAAATATACATGTACCAGTCCTGGATACATAAGAGTACAATGGCCATGAATAGGAATAATAGACATATGTCACATGTGGTCATCACCACGTACAATACATAGTGAACAAGATCTCCATAATGGATGAAGATATCTAATAATACACTGGAATCTGAGCATGAGACCTGACATCTCATTAATACTGGCGCGATCAAGAGGTATCATATATGGAATGCCACCAATCTCAGAGGTCTTCTACTCAAACTTCTACTGGTACATGTCCCATCACGTGAATAAAGGTGTCAAGGTCGAACATGATGGACCATTGTCTGATTACTTGTCATTGATGTAACACCTCGATTTTGACCCCATTGCATTAAATGTACATGATGTATATATTGTAATGATCATGGTGTGGAGCTAAAGGCCAAGGCCCCACCATTGATTGGTTATGCTATGTTTCGGATTTAAATTGTCACCGATGGTATATTGGGGCATTCAGCATATATTAAGTTTTTCCATCATGTAAATATGCATCTTTAATTAAAATGAACCCGACCAGCTACATTCGCGGCAACTAAATTGAGAAGGGGCATGATTTTCACAAGGATAAGGGTGGAGAAATGTCAAAACTTGGCCAATGGGGGAAAAACCCATGTGTCACCTTCCCTTGTTTTATTCAACCAACTCCATTGAGAATTACTGCTGAGTAGTTGAGGCAGTTATTCTTTGGGAGTGGAGTGTGGCAGGACTGTCAGTCCTTTCCCACACGCACACTCCACCCATAGTCGACTTCACAATGGCAAAAGAAACCATTGCCATCACTCCCGCAGATGATTGCCCTCTCTCCACGCCTGTGCTGAAACAATCACGCACTCTCCACTACACGGGATATCTATGGTCTGTTCATTCCTCACGATTGTCTATTCATCCACGCGCATAAGTGGTGCTGTTCATCCTCACGCAGGGACCATTATCTGTTCATTCTCATGCACAGGACTTTCCTGGTTTTACCCACACAGTTTTTCCTCTACGGATTTGTGGATGGTGTGGTTATATACGTTCCTCACGGGTTGATTTGTGGGCTCTACGTTGTTGTTACTCATGCAGCAAGCTAGGAGCTGTTTGGTCATTGTCACCCATGGTTTTCCTGTAGAAAGTCATTTCACGCTCAAGAACTGTGTTGCGGTCTGTGTAATTCTGTTTCGCCTGCTTAGTTGTCCATGACAGACTATTGTTTTTCCCCTATTGTGATTGTGTTTGCTGTTACGTTTGGGACTGTTGGAATTGGCTTGGGAATCATTTTTCCCTGTTAAGCTGTAACAACTGATTAATTGCATGTGTGCAATGGTTGGTCTTCGGACTGTGTTGGGAGCAGGGATGGGGACTTGGTTTGCTTGATAAACTTGGTGGCTGGAAACCACACAGAAAGATCTAGAGGGCTGGCTTTCTTCTCCACAACCCTTGAATAGCACTGGAAGGGAATGCAGGGCCTGAGGGACTGTGTAGCAGAGAAGGGACTGATTCCTTATGTTGGGTGTGTGTGGGTGTCTTAGAAGCCAGGCTAGTTCTGCTGTAGGTGTTCCTAGCTCTATAATGGGCTCACCAGCTTAGCATTTAGCCTTTCCCAACTCTTAGATGGCCTGATAAACCTGACCATGTTGGCTTGGTTGTCCTGCTGATGGCCTGGTAAACCCAACTGTGTTGGCTTGGCTGTGTTTTGTGTATCCTTGGCTACGTGTAAGCCTGCTTGTTCCCTTATTCCTTGGAGAATCATACCTAGCTCGGGGGTGGCAGCGTTGCTGAGAGATTAAGGAGCACGTTGGCCTATGGTTGGGTGGAACGTTGCATCGACGTAGCTGGTTGCGAAATGAGTTCTTCATAAGATAAGTAATCTTGTCTATTTTACTTCTACAATCCTATTTACTGTTAATGAATGTGATGAACATGTTGAATGAATGCTTTTATGAATGTATGTTGCTTCCGCTGTGTATGATAAACAATTGCATATGTGCATGTTCTACTTCAATGCATTCTGTTTCAGCATATTTATGAATTCACATGCTCATGGGGCTGGTATCCCGGATGGTTAACGCCATGGTCGTGTCCTCTTCGTCGGTCGGAGGGATGGGGACATGACAATTGATGTATATCGTTAATAGACGCAGGATATCCCACCGATAATGAGAATGGGAGTCAAGGTACAGAGTGCAGTCAAATAAGTGTGAATAGATGTGTTGAGGTCGGACACTTGAAAGAATCCATTGATCAAGGGACATTGATGTATTCCCAAAACTGTCGATGGTGAGAGAACCTGCCATTGATGACTGCAAGTCTCAAGGCACTCGATGGAATCTAGACTCCTATTCCAAAATAAATGATATGAAGTTGATGGAATGAAATTCACTGGAAGGAGGGCATTAAGGCATCCTCCATCAACCAACACGAGGTACAGAGCAACGTTGGATAATTATGAAGAATTCAGATGAGCAAGATGTGCGCAAACCAGTAACTGTATCGGGAATGACCGACATGCAAAGACAAGATAACTAAGGAATGGTCCACTCAGGATAAAAATTCCTTCAAACAAGAGCATAAGGATTATGGTAACTGACAGACAACATAGACTCGACATGCAAAATGAGAGAACTCTGCGACACAGGAGGCATCGATAGAGGCTCCATAGGGACTAGAAGCATAACTGGTTGGTGGAGAAAATTTGGAATAATGAGTACATCTCCTAAATTCATACTAATAACCCAACCTATGGATGGAATATACAATGCTCTGTTCGAAGGAGACATGACTCGACAACTGCAAAAAATAATATAATTTCCCATCCAACTTTTTATGTTTTTTAATTTTTTTCTTGGACTTTTCAGATTAGGAAGCTTGTGTTTATAGTACATATCTAGGAGGAGACGAGTGTCGTGGGAAATTAGACTAGTTCCAATCAGTGGAACATACCTATGACATAATGCAAGGAAGCATGTGCAAGACAAGGACACTCAAGGGAATGTTTCCTCCCAGTAAGGGATGATCAAGCTGCAAAATATATATAAAAGGCTCTTCTTGGCCAGGATTGAGATAAGCTGAGGCTACATGGCTAATAAATCTGAAGCGGGGAGCCGACGTAAAGCTCAATAAGGCAAGAAAACAGATGAAAATGAAATTACAACTTGATATAAAGGGGAGTCCTTGTTGGAGATGGCCAACGTAAAGTTCAAGAGAGAATATGATGTTCTCGCTCAAAGACATGACATGACTATAAGGGACTCCCATACCTAGGGGAAGAATCTTAGCACGGGTACCAAATGCCAAAGCGATATATAACTAGGGAACCCATGAATAGGAAGGATTTACCACTTACGTAATGACACTTCTAGTAGCAGTGTGATGGTTCTGTAACATTACAAAGTGTCCTAGTACCTATAGTTAAGGCGACATGGTCATAAGATAATGCATAATGCAAGTGTAAATGTGATCCTATCATATGCCATCTCAAAATTATACCTGCAATAGATACGAATGGGTCAAGACCTCGACAAAAGTACACTCAAATCAAGTCCCTACATCACAATATTAGGCCAAAATAGTTCAAAAAGAGTTAATAAGGGTCAAAACTATAGGCGAGTGTGTAAAAATTTCAAAAGAAATTTTATAAATAGTAAAAAACTCATTTTTCACCATACCATTTTGACTTTTCACCACACATAGTGCATTGGATCCATTTTGAACCACGAAATTCAAATGCCAATTCCAGGAGCTAGGGGCAACATAATTGGGAACTGTTAGAGCTAGGTCATATCCTCATCCCACACTCAATCTTTTTAGTGTTTTTATTTCAATTTTTAATGGTGGATTTTAAGTTTGGAACACCCCTACTTGGGTATCTCGACCCACATGGGTCATAGATCATCAGACCGCATATAGGGTTGGGTATATGCAGAAAAAGTAGTGATTTTTGTGTATATGCACCACTGTCAACAAGAAAACTCATGTATAGGTGCGAGCATACCCAAAATTATAGCAAATTCTCATCAAATATTACGTTTTCTTGGTAGGATGGTGCTAGAGTGGAAAGAATATGAACATGAGGACGTGGATAGAGCAATCCAGGGTGACATGATTGCTCAACAAGAATTAAGATCATGTGGTTTATACAAATTTTGGCGACTTGGAAGGTTGAGGTCTCACCCAAGACTTCTTCATATGCTTGTTAACTACTGCGACCCAGATACAGAGGCATTTCAGCTAGATGGGATGCCCCTAAGACTCGAGGTAGAGGATGTGTATTTCATCACTGGACTACCCTACCGAGGTGAGGTAGTAAACTTGAGGGCTAGAGGGGTGGGAGGTGGACTCACCATCGAGGAATGCATAGTCGTATACTACCATCCAGACATTGAGAAGGTCGAAAGTCAGGTATCTGTGACCTCTATCCAGAGTCTCAGCCTCAAGGTCATAGTGCTACTACTAGGCAGGATAGAGGGGTTGGCATCATTACATCAGGATTCCAAGCCTTCATTGTTCAGTTTCTATATTTCCTAGGAACATCTCAGCTCACCACTTCCCATTTTCTTTACAGGTTGTTTGCGGCACATCCCTTCCTATGGATATGTGACTCTGTTGTTCAACTGCAAAATTCCCTTATCATAGACGAGCATCTTTATCCATAATTTTATAGAAGTTAGTTACCTCTTGCGGGGTCCTTGGAAAAAGTTTCTTTCAGCCTCACTATATGAGGTTATCGTCTCAACTGCAAACTCGGTAATATACCCTTGCAAAATATTGTCGACCCAAAAATCAACAACTTTAGAGATATGGTTACTTACAACTACTAACTCGCTGCCAATTACTTCCCTTCTTTTAAAATTTGTATGCCGAGTTGCCAATCTCAACAACCACTTATGCAACACAATAGGAAACTCTGCAAAGAGGATTTTGTGAAAATTTGTCTACATATATCGATCCAACCAACTTTCTGGGACCAGCCGCGATATTCCACTCTCTTCTTGCGCAAATGCTAACGTTTTAGCCTCCATCCAATCCTCGATTTCCTTCTTTGTCGGATGCCACAACATTTCCCTCAACTCAACCGATTATGGGTCGTAGCAACGAAACCATTTTTTGGACAGTTTTCCTTACTCTTGCGACCCAGGTTCAACAAACCCACAAAACCAACAAAACACCCCAAATATGTCGGCCTGACAGAGCAAGCTCAATCGACAACGCTTGTGTCGTAGGTGCAGTATCACCAGAGATATCTCAATGGGTAGCGAGGGGTTATAGTCCCTCGACACGCAACCAAGGTGCTCGACAGAGTTGGAAGAATGGAGGTTGTTACTACCTCAACGACGACGCAACAATGTGACACAACCGACTTAACAACTTAACAACTTATTAGTGCGACATACATTCCCACTTGGCAATTAAACAACAACTGAACTTGAACGACATAAAATACTATTAATGTTACTGCACATTCCTTAACAATAAACAACACCGGCGTGACTGTATTCCAACTTAACAATAAACGAGCATGAAATAATACATAATGCTTCAACAATGCCTTAGTCGTCCCTTATTAAACTTCTTTTGTCACTATCGCGACATTCATTTAACCAACAAGTATAAATAATGCAATATAACCAATAACTAATCACAATCATTCAATAACCACATTCATTCGACACAAGATGTAACGTGGAAACCCATCCGGGTAAAAATCATAAAGGTGCTCTTCATATGGCATGAGAAATATATAGCACCTTTCAGTCCGTGAATTGACTAGAGACTGTTTGAGATATGTGTTTTTAACTCAGACTCTTTTTTCTCTCATGCTCTCTGGGTTTATTATTCTCTTCTACTCCTATGGATCCGCACACAGCCTGGATTGACTCTTCTACACCACTATCCACGCACTCAACCTGCAGAATACCTCCTACAAAATATACTGTCGGTAACCCTTCTGCAAAACGGGTTCCATGGCTCAACAACCTTCTACAACACTACTAAATTTTCTCTGAGTTATTCCTTCTATTCCAAACTATCTGAAACCTTATACAAAATAGGTTCCTCTTATTTATAACTTCTACAAGACCACGCAGGGTTGACTACACACAGTTCACTTAGTGCAGGTCATTATCAACTGTCCAAAAACAATTACAACTAATAGACTACATGACACAAGGTGCTATCAGTCTGAATTGCAAATATTCCCTTACATGTGTGTTGTTCTCCAGCTTGCGCCAACTTTAGCAGCCACGATTTTCTTGACCTGTCTCTTTCCAGCCATGTCGCTTTCTGGCCGTTTCTTTTCTGCATGCCTGCGAATTTTCTTTTACTTCGTCACACAGCTCCTTATCGCAACTTCCTTTAACCCGTACTTCATTTCCTATCTTTGCATGTTCCTTCACATTCCTCTACTACACACATGCTTTTCTTACTTGCGCTTGCGCTTCTCTTTTGTCCTTGTGCTCTTTCCTAGCCCAACAAATCCTTAGAATTTTTTTGGATAATGCAAATGTGTTATAGTTTCTTAAATGTTAGGGAATATCATTGATATTCAACATTTTAGACCTACCCAAATTTGAAGAAAGGTCAATTTACTGAGACAAATGGAAATTCATTCGATGGATGCAGTCGTAGAAGTGATAAAAAATAATGAAGATGGGAAGAAAAAAAGTTAGAAGAGGAAGTAATATCTAATCTGATGGAAGAACAGGGACTTAAAGGAAGCGCCATGATTTCATAAGAAGAGCTCAAGAAATTGCAGAGTCGCGAGAAAATTTATTTTCAACCCCAAGAGGTTGATGTAGGGGCATATATGCCAAAGAAAAATAGTTGCAGATAGATGACAAAATTTTCGGGAGGATAGTGGAAAACCTCCAACAAAATGGGCAGAAAAGGTTGAAGGGAGAAACGGTCGACGAAAGAAACAAATTGTGAGGATCTCAACCGAGAGTGGTTGATGATCGATGATGAGGTGTTGGTAAATGGTTAAAAAGACATACTGACCATGATAGGAAAGATTCAAAGAAGAAAGCCAATGAGAACAAAATTTGAAACCAACTAGAAAACTAGGATGTTGAGGATCAGAGTCCCTAGAGTAGTTGGAGTAGTTGCAAGATCGTTATAGCAGTTGTTGAAGAAGTCGAGAGGAACCAAGGAGTGTATTTAATGCACCATTGGAGGTAGCTAGAAGTGTGTGAAATTCTATAAGGGGATTCAAATACTGTGAAACAGGGCGGAACTATAAATTCCTGTTGAGAATTAGAAACAAGGGAATTTTGGAGACTTTGGAATAGTGAGAAATTTCAGGATGAAATACTCTGAACTTTCAATGAACCTATAGATAGTGACATTTTCTTGTGCATGTGTATGTTGTAAATAGTCAATGTTTGTTCCAACTAGTTGAGCTCAGACTTGTGTTGTAATCCCTCTTGTAAAGGTATTGTTTATGATTTAATTAAAAGCCATAATTCTTGGAAAAAGTTGTCTTTGGGTTGTGTGTGTTTTTGCTTTCATTGTGTACACTGATATAAAACCAACCCTTCGAGGTTGATGTTTGCATGATCAACAAACTACTCACCCTCTGTGTCTCCCCTTCTCTCGTCAGCGCCCACATATGGGGGTGTACGCTCTTTATAGGCCAAGGAAAGGTAGTGGGTTTTGAGGTCTTGATCAATCACATAGCCCAAAATTCCCCTCTCAATGTCTGGTTTCCCTGCTATATTAGCCAAGATATCACCAACTTTCTTCCCATCCCACTTCACATCACTAAAGGAGAGACTTATTCCTTGGGAAAGCTTGGATGCTAGCTTCTCTAGTATGACATCTAATATTAAATGTTTATAGATATTTGAAACTCGTTGTTCATTTTGAATGTTCTTAGACATATTCATAATAAGAGTCAAATCCCCCTCCACCATGATGCAAAGAATCCATGTTCCAAATTGCTAATGAGGCCCTATAACAATCCCTCCATCTCTACCACATTGTTCGTGTCTGATCCAATGTATCCCTACTATATTCAGACAATATCACCTTGGTGGTCGCAAACCACCCCCCAAATCCCGCTGGACCAGAGTTACCTTTAGAGGCACAATCAAAATTGAGATTAAACATCCCAACCATAGGGGGAGACCAAACCTCAGATCCCCCTCTCCCTCTCTTTCCAATAAAGGTTGGGAGGTATGACACTCCCCATGCTAGGAGAATTCAGGATTCCCTTCCATCTTCCTGCAAATACTAGTTTGACAACATTGTGAGATTTAATGATTCCTGGATGCGAAAGAATATTATATTCAACACTTCCTCCATTGAGTTATGCCTATCCCTAAAAATACATTGGTTATGTTCCTTCTATACTTCCCAAAGGACAAATCCTGAGAAAAGTTGTAAAATTCTATTGACGATGGCATTTTAAAATGACTTTTTGTCCAATCTTTAACTGAGAGGTTCGGCCTCCCCTTGACCCTTTTTGATTGTATAAATATATCAGCCCCTTAATCCCAAATTTTTGATGCAAATGGGAATAGGTCTAGTAGATGATTCATTGTTTCATCCTTCGCATAACAAAAGCAACACCAAGTGGGCATCGATATTCCTCTATTTCGGATGTTTTCCCCAAATAAGATTATTCTCTTTGATACCAACCATAAGAATGTGGCCACCTTCATCCAAAGATTGGATTGAAAAATATTCTACCATTTTGGTAGTTTTGGTCGATCCCACCACCAAATTTGATATTGTAATCCTACTTCACTAAGAAGGTCCCCTTCTCCCTATACCACAATTACAACTTGTCATGGTCATCATTTATTATAATGCTTCTCTCCTGCAGCTCCTCCCACAAACCTTGGGTGACATCATCCCAGTTTAATTCTAGCTAGTCATCCTTCAATCTCTATTTTCCACAAATTTTATATTTGAGGAACACTCCAATGACCAAGAGTTATTTATGAAAACGAAAGTGTCCATATTTGTTGTTGTGCATGCAATACATATTTTGTATCATGGTTATGAGTTGTTGATAGAATATAACTTTAATAGACCAACCACTCATTAAAGATGCCTTACATTGGGACTACCTTTGGAGGTCCCCTTGGGTCATAAGACAAAAATCATTGATTAATTGTATTTTATTATTTTCAATGGGATTAATGTAAATGTTTTGCTTAGTTTGGACAATTGCTTTACTATATTGCTTGCAGTGGGGAATTTGCTATTGCGAAAAATTCCCATGCTTCTATAATGGTTGTTTGGTATAACATTTGACCAAATCAATTGCATTGTACTTACTAATATCATTGATGTAATGTTCAATCTTTTGCCACATTTATATCGTCTTTTGTTACACCCCACTACAATATCAAATAAAGAGAAGGAGACAGAAAGAGTGCAACTCAGAGAGGAATCATACCAAACATGGTTGAATTTACCACCTATTCAATATCCACTATGTACAAACTCACCAATTAGGAATTCCTGTAGTAACAATAGTTCTTCACATGCTGGAAATGGAGGCAATGAAATAGAGCTTGGTATGAATGGATTCTTATGAGATACATGTGCCATGGAAGCAATGCTGTTAGATGACTTCCATGACAATGAGCTTGGGGATGATGCTGATATCACGGATACCTTCTTTGAAAGCATTAAATCTACTTCCACCACCCCTCTCTTTGGACCTGACCAGTCAAATTATACCTAGCTGGGGACAACAATGTTACTATACAACTTGCAAGCAATGTATGATGTGTCAAATGTGTGTTTCTTAGCGTTTTGAGGTAATTTACCATCAATCCCCTTATAATTTGAGCAATCTTGTCACACAATCAACATTGAAAATGGTTGGTTTTATGAACATTAACTAACATTGCACATTTCTATTTCCCACTAACTGTAGGCTATTCAAAGATAAAGTACTTTCGAGTGATAATGCCTTACCAAAAAACTGCGAAGAGGAAAAGCAAATGTTGAAAATCTTAGGTGTTGAGTATATATCATATCATGCATGTCCAAATGATTGTATTCTATATAGATCCAAATGCACATACAAAGAGATATGTCCAAAAGGTAGGCATGATAAGAACCATAAATCAAGAAACAAGGGTAAAGCACATGGTCCTCCTCATAAGATATTGAGGCACATGCCTATAATCCCAACGATTCAAAGACTATTTCATTGCAAAGAATTAGCTATGTTGTATGGATGGCATGCCTTGCACTGAAGTGAGTCAGGAGTTATGTGAATCTGAATACATTCAATAGCCATGAAGCACATAAATGATACATGCCTCAATAAATTCAAAGATGAAGTACGAAGCCTTTGATTGAGAATAGTCATGGATGGCATCAACCCATGCATCCCCTCCGAAACACCAACTATTATGTTTGGCATGTAGTAGTGAATCAACTATCCATAACTATACCCCCCCATGGTTGTCTGTGAAGAATGGACATCTTATGTGGGATATTATAGTCCCTGGTAGAAGACAAGTGGATAATGATGAATGTTTACCTACAACCATTGATTGATGAATGAAGGAATTATGAAAAAGGATACAAGTATACGATGTATCAAGAACCGTCCCAACAAAGAGGAGTTTTACGTTGTATGGCATATGTGTGTACACCACACATGATTATTCGGGATTAGGAGTTTTCTCTAGTAAACATGTTGATTTTTTTTTATTTGTGACAATATTGTTGGCATAGTTAATTTGGTACGATTGGATTGATCTTAGAAACTAATGTGCTATGGATACAATGACATCATAGGTCTTGTAACAAAAGATTATCATGGATGTAAATATTATGGACCTTCTATGAAGGCTAGGTGGTCTAACCACCTAGTGAAGTTGATGTACGACTGCTACAGGGTATTACTCCCAGAATACCACCCTTATAGAAAAACATATTCTTTCAATGGTAAATCAAAGAGAACCTAAAGACCTAAAATAATGACACTGACTCACTGGATCAAGGCATATGACAAAGAGAGGAAGAAGGAAATTGCAGAAATGTTCGATTTAAATGAGGAACCCATGTTGATGATCCTTAATTTTTCAATACCTTTGTTGAGAAAATTCCCATTGGGATGAAAAGGAAATCAATATTTTATGAGATCCCATATTGGGAGCATCTTAAGATTGTCATCTTACTAAACCCCATGTATATATTTAAAAATGTTTCATCTTCTTTATGGAGGCACATATCATAGAAGCAAAGTGACAAATTGGCTATTAGTAGATATATTATTTCTTCAAATACTGAAAAGAAGCATTGGCCAAGAAAAAAAATAGAGGAGAGGCTAACCCCTATTGGTATTTTAAAGAAGGCAATGTCCCATTGGTTTTGAAGAAAAAATATATTTCTTTGGAAAAGGAAGTTACATTAGGTGTGAAGGTACCTTGTTTATATGGGTCTAATCTACAACGTTGCTTCATTGTAGATGAACATTTATCAAGGTTGGAATCACATGACCATATGAACCTTCTAAGGATACGTATGTCGTTTTTTAATTTTTTATGTTAATAGGAAATTCATTTTTTATGTGTTTACTTTGTAGTGTCATTATCCTTGGCTCATTAATAGGTGTGTGATCCATGAATTCCTTGAGGACCTGTAGTGTGCCATATCTAAATTATCTGCATTTCTACGATGGATAACATCAAAGGAGATTCAAATGGATAACATTGCACAATGACATCAAGAGATAACTAAGAACTTTTGTATGTTTGAGAAGGAACTATCGACGAGTTTCATAGACTTGTAGGCTCATCTTTGAGTTCACCTAGTTGATAAGGTTTAATTATTCGAGGTGGTCTCATGTTGTTGGATTTTCTTCTTAGAGAGGTACATGAAAAAAATGAATGGATTTGTTTGACAAAGGGAAAAATGTGAGGGGTTTATGGTATATGGGTACATAGTATATGAGTAATTCTATTATTTCAATGATTACATCAAGAAAATTGACCACACACTAGGTTTAGTGATTTGGGATTACCAAAGGGATGAAGAAAAAAGGCAAGGGGAGCTACTCCAAATGAAAAAAAAAGGCCCATGATAAAGAGTAAGTCACTTATATTTCGTCACATTTCTCTAGAGTAGCTATTCACATTGAACTTCATAATCTATATTTGATCTTATATATACTATATGTCAAATTGATTTCATGAATACAACAACAAATTCAAAAATTGTTTCCATCAATAAATTCATTCTTTAAACGTGGAGACAACATAGATGTGGGTCACATTGTATCAAGAGAAGAGTAGGAAATGGAACATTGACGAGAAAAAATTCAAATCATTGAAAAATAGAAGCATGTTTTATCTTGATCATTTAAAATAAAATATGCCATGATTTGTCCCAGCAGTTGGGTTGTTGACCAAGTTAAAGATAAATGTGATACATCTGGTCATTACCCGCCTGCTGAAGACGATGCACTAAATATAAGGACTGGGGGTGCAACAACTCGGTAATAATCTATTTATGTACATTTTAAACTTTATAATGCACCTTTGAATTATATATATATATATAGTCGGGATATCAAACATATGACATTGTCATTTGTTCATTTTTTATAGGTGCATATAGGCATCATTTTTGCACCAAGAATGTCAATGATGGATGTGACACACAAGATTGTGGAGTGGAATTCGAGTTCGACCAATATATTCGTGCTAGCCACCGTGATTAAAACCTAATAGGGGGGATTTAGCTTACGTTGAAAAGATACAAGATATAACTCAAGGCCATGTTTCCAAAGTGTTATTTTTAGGTGCAAGTGGTAGGACACCTTCAACCAGAATAATGTAAATAAAGGTCATGATAGTTGGATGATATGTATCAACTCTAGAAAGACGTGGGATGAAACTAAGGAGCCTTATATTTTCCCAAAACACTACAACCAAGTTTTATTTTTTTACGTGGATGTGTTGGATAGGGATTGGTGGTTTGTATTAAGACATGACCCTTTATCAAAAATATTTTTGAGAAAACAATGCTATCATTTAAACCGAGAAAGATAATCAAGGAAGAATTATATGTATATGTTTTTGAGAAAACAGTGCTATCATTTAAAGCAAGGAAGATAATCAAGGAAGAATTATATGTATATGTTTTTGAGAAAACAATGCTATCATTTAAAGCGAGGAAGATAATCAAGGAAGAATTATATGTATATGTTTTCTTTCGTCATTTACAGTGTTGATGCATCATTTTATTATTGTTATATTTTATTTGTTGATTATATTTTTTTCATATTATGATGACATAAATGGAAATTTAATTATGGGATGTTTTTAAACAATTTTAGTTAGTTAACAATCAATTTGATGCACAATGTGTTTGTCCATCAAGTAATTTGTGATTGTATGGTAGGATTGATTGAAAAATAATTTTATTTTAGTTGAAGGTAATTATATCTCGTTGCATATTTTGTATAAATATTAGAATTATTGTGTCATCATATGTGTGTCGATACTGAAAAAATATAGGTCGGTGTGTATCATATGTGTGTCGATATTTAATATGAATTTCTAACAATATGGAAATAATCATTTTATAATAATTATGTAGATTGACTAGTTTTAAAAGTTGAATGATCTATACATATCTAACGATAATAATAAAATTCGATTTGCATAAATATGTTGATATTAAAATATGCAATAACAAAGTATATAAGTAATAAATGAATTTTATTTTTTTGCAGCTAAGATAGAGGAATATTTCATTGTTCGGTAAACATAATGCATACATCAACAATCATAACCATAAAAAAACACAGATATTGGCCCTCCTGAGTGGAAAATGGGCCATAGATTTGTGCAAAAGAGCTATTAAGGAGTAAATAAAATGTATTTTTCTGAAGGACAGGTATCAAAAGAACCAAGTAGGAGAGTCTTTGATGATGAATCTAAATAAAACAGTCATGCAAGACTAGTCAAGGCAACAAGAGTGATTTAGATAACACTACCTAATTGAAAATCACGATAAAGGATAGGAGGAAAAACTATTATTGAGGGTTGTCATCAAAACTTCCAAAGTGGATAGTAGTTGGGGAGTCAGGAAAAGAACCAGAGTGAGGATGCAAACTTGTATCGATTCACATACCAACAACAATAAGATTCATGAGTAGTTCCATATCTTTGCATTGTATTTTAAATTTATCCAGTTAGATTTGCATTGCATCTTGCTACAACAAGATCTCATTGTATGCTTCTCCCCTCTCAATAAGTTCCTTTCTTATCAATTACTCATAGGCATTGCATCTTGCTAGAACAAGATCTCATTGTATGCTTCTCCCGTCTCAATAAGTGCCTTTATTATCAATTACTCATAGGGGGAAAGCTTTGATACATTGCACTGAAATAAGGAGGTTTGGGATTTGGTGTTTCCAAGGTCTTTGATCCAATTTTCATTCTCATTGAATTTCTTCATCTGGGATAAATTGCCTCTTGAAACTTTCTTATTCCTCTACCTCATTGATGGTGGAGTATCAAGTGTTATCCAAGATCTCTCTCCTATAAACATGTGTTGTATAAAGTACTCGTTTCATGTGGAAGGTGATAGAGGATAGGGATTTGGAAGTCCCCCTTTTAATTCCCTTTCCATGACATGCTATAAGAATCACTACACTAAGGTTGGATTTGGATTTCTACATCGAATAGATATTCATGACCCTTTCTCTTTGGATGGTTACAATTCCATAGGTCAAATTGTAATAGATGCAAGATGGTGAGTCTATCTTATGCTAGCCTCTAGATGCATCCTTGTTTCCATAATAAACCATTACAATTATTATCATGGAAAGAGTTGTTGAGATATCTGGGTTTGGTACCTTTGTAGGCGGACGATGCCAAATCTGACACAGAGTTAACCTTTCGTCCCAATGATCCACCTTATGCAATAAAGAAATGCATGTGAGTTGCATGCTTCCATACTTAGTTTTTGTGTGGGAGATCGAACAGAGTATGAGATCCATGTAGGCTTCTTGGAGTCATATTCCTAATTTTTTTTGGTTCATTTCCTTTTGTAGGTACTATTATGAATAAATAATTTAAATAGGTAGAAAGCCAAACATTATTACCAATCTTTTTGCATTTGAAGGAAAATAATATAGTTGGATAATTGATAGTTGTTGCTTATCATTGTACTTATTGGTAATTAATATTCCATTTTTTATTTAATTTGGAAAGAAATAAAATTTGTATAATTTATAGTTTTTATTTGTCTTCATAGTTATAGTTACTTAGTAACTCCCAGTTTCATAGTAATTGAAAGAAAACAAAAAGTTGGATAATTGATAGATATTAATTAATGAGAATTGTGGGCGTAGTTATTTAATGCCAATTATTTATTGTTTATGTGTTTTGTTTCTCGTTGTTGTTACCTCATGGCAGTTGTGGCTTGAGGCAACTGATATTTTTTTCCTTATACTCTAGTAGTATTCAGCTGGATTTCCTGAAAATATAAGTTAATATTAGCAGCCATTGTCACTTGACTTTGATATTTCCATTGGTGATCACAACCCCAACCATAAGATTCCCATGATTGGTGAATCGGGGGTAATTGTATGTATGCAAACTAATTGTCACATAAATATTTCCAAAGATAAATTATTAGTTTTATTCATCACAGTCAAGCAAAGAGAACCACTAGCAATCAATTTTTATTTCCATAAAAAAAAATTAAGACAATTTTGGTAGATCTATATAAATATACTATATTTAGGAGGTACGTGTACGTGATTATCCATATCAATGAGAAATTACTCTCATTCAACCTTACCAACATATGTCAAGAGTTGAATGTGGTAGCGAATAATCTAGTTGTGTTCGCTTATATCCCTTCTAGACAACATTCAAACTACAAGCCTAGTTGTGATGTAATTTCCTTGTATTGTCCCTATGTACTTGATAACAACAAATCATGGAAAACCATTGAATATTACGAAGACACTTATTGTTTCATAGTCAACCAAGGAGAAGAGGCATGTCCACCTCCTAGGATAATTAACCTAAACAACAATGTATATCCCAAAGGACTGTTACCTCTTGAGAACATGTTTTCAACCAATGATGTTCCCAAAAGTACGAGGCCAAACCCTAAGACCCATAAATGCAATATTGGCCCCACCATTCTTGTCAATGTTGGTCCTAAACAAGATCCAAAGTTATTATACATAGGATCCCAGTGCACTGAGGAAGAGAAAGATAAGTTTTTGAAAATTTTCTATGAGTTTAAGGATACCTTTGCATGGTCATACCAAGACCCAAGAGGTTTTGATCATAGCATTATTCAACATTCTATCCCTTTAAAGGAAGGGGATATACCCATAAGGTAAATACGAAGGCAGGTAAAACCTAACCTTGATGTCGTCCTAAGAAAATATCTCGATAAGTTGTTAGAATCCAACATCATTTTCCCTTTACACTATAAAAAATGGGTTCCTAATATGGCTTCAGTTTAGAAAAGGAAAGGTGATAATCGAATTTATGTAGACTTTAGAAGCCTAAACAAGGTTACTGTCAAGGATAACTTTCACTTACCTTTCATGGACATGATCCTACAACAGGTTGTTGGATTTGAGATGGTGTCATTTTTAGATGGACTTTCAGGTTACAATAAATCAAAATCAATCCCAAGGATCGATTCAAAACCATCTTCACCACTAGATGGGGCACATTTTCCTATCATGGGATTCCTTTCGAACTCATAAATCTTGGTGCTACCATGCAAAGTGTAATGCACACTATTTACGATGACATGATAAGAGTTATTATTCAAATATTCTTAGATGAATTGACGATCCATTCAAAGATGATAGGAAACCATTTTGATCATCTCCAATAGGTTTTCCTTAGATGTAGAAAATTTGTCAATTTCCTTGAACCCAAAAAAGTACATTTTTGGTACTACTGAAGGGAAATTGCTAAGAAGTATCACCTCAAAGTAGGGTTTGAGGATTGACCCTAAGAGAATCTTTTATATTCAAATTATCCCTCCCCTACATCGAAAACAATCGTCCAATCCTTGATGGGAAAGGTCAATTTCATGCGTTGTTTCATGCCTAATTTTTCGTATATCATAAAGCCTATCCATATGTTTTTACGTAAGGATGTGATGTTTGATTGGAATAACGAAGCACAAACTTCCTTTCAAGCCATAAAAAATTCCATTTTTCCACTCTTGTCCTCGCTAAGTTTGATTTCGACCGATATTTTTAGATTCCTACCAATGCTACAAAACACATTATTTCGACCATATTGATTCAACTTTACTCTAATAATAATGAGAAACTTGTGGCATTCATGAGTCAAAGTTTTTTTGAGGTTGATTTAAAGTTCCCTTTAATTGAAAATCATGTATTGGCCTTAGTCATTTCCCTGAAAAGTTTCACCATTACATACTCAAAAGCCATATAATCATAAAGGTACCTCTTCCTACCATGAAATATATATTGTCTCAAACCTACCTACAAGGAAATTTATATAATTTGGTATCCAAAATCCAGGAGTTTGATCTTGAGTTTTCCATTTCCAAGACTAGTAAGGGTAGAGACCTATCTCTTCTTCTAGATGGGCATCTCGAGCTTACTTACCCCAATATTGTGGAGGATTATGAATTTATGATTGAATATGTGGATATGGATTATGATGTGGTTGCTCATTCTTTTTGTGTAGATATCATGTGTTACCTTGACATGAAAAAATTCCCTCTTCATTTGAATCCTAACGAGAGAGAAAAACTGAGGCCCAAATGTGTGAAGTATGTAATGCTCAACAATTGTATTTTTCCCCAACATGCTAACAACATGTTACTTTGATGCCTTGGAAAACACCAATCTTGATCCATATTTTATGAGTTCCATAATGGATCTCATCTTTGGTTTCATTCGGGTGGGAAGTTTTCTATTAAGGAAACCACCAACAAGATCATGTCTTATAGGTTTTGTTGGAAAACTTGAATTCATAAGAAATTGTGATCGTTTCCATTGCACTGCAGGTTGTAAAAAAATCACAGCATTACCCTTCATCTAGTGATTGGCCTTGTCAGCTTTTCAAAGTGGGGCTTGGATTTTACTGGCCCTATCTCTCCACCTTCATCCATCAGACACATCTTTTTTCTGGCCACAACCGATTATTTCACCCGATGGGCTCACTCTATCGCTTTGAAGAATGTGAAAGCTAACCAAGTGGTATCTTTTCTTTAAAAGAATATTTCTTCTCATTTGGTATTTCCACTCAAAATCATTAGCGATAATGGGGGTTCTTTCATTTCCAAAATAGGTCCTAGGATTATGCTAGTGGTATAATGTGATTTGTTCTATATCCTTTCCCTACTACCCCTAAGGGAATGGCTTAAACGATTTCATCAACAAAACCATGATTAAACACATTAATCAAATGATTAGGGAAAACCCCAGGGAGCGGAATTTTAATTTAATCTACACATTGTGGGCCAACCGAACCACTACCAAGACTATCCCTAGTGAAACTCATTTTATGCTTGTGTATGGGAAAGAAGCTACATTATAATTGAGATTGAAATCACAACCTATCATTTATATTTTCATACTAAGGAGTTACATAATAGCCCTATAATTTAGTGATTTAATGTTGTTCTATCCCTTGAATAGCAATAAGCGTTTGCACTTGAGAATATGAAAAATAAACAAGCCATTGTCAAGAAGAGTAATGACTAGAAGGCCAAATCTAGGCCTGAGATGGCGAAAAATGTAAGAAAATGGATTCGACAATGTCGAGTATGCCAACTTGCCAAAGGGAGAAGTCAAAACACGAGACTATATGCAACCTTTCCCATACTGATTGTACTGTGGGAGGAAATAAGAATGGATTTTGTGATGGGATTTCCAAAGACATGACAGGGGAATGAATCATATTTGTGGTAGTCAACATGTTTCCTAAGATGGCACACTTTATTATGTGTTGGAAGACAAGTAATGCCACTGGTTTTATTGTTTTGTTTTTCAAGAAAATTGAGAGATTGCATGGGTTTCCAAAGAGTGTCACTTCGGATAGAGACACCAAGTTCATGGGACATTTCTGGAGAAACATGTGGAAGAATCTTGATACAAAGTTTCAGTTTAGTTTTGCATACCATCCATAGACTGATGGGAAGACTGAAGCTGTGAACAATAGCTTATGAAATTTGCTGAGATTTTTGACTATCGACTTACCGAAGTAGTGGAAAAGTATGTTGATGCAAGAGGAATTCACGTACAACAACTTAGTGAACTGATTGAGGGGAATGAGTCCATTCCAGATTGTGTAGGGAAGAATTTTGCATGGAGTGGCCGACCTAGATGGGGTACCAATGGGAACGCGAAAGAGTGCAGAAACATAATCGTTTTTTGACCACTTGAAGGAAGTGCACGATAAGGTAAGGCAATATATTGAGAGGATTAATGCGACCTACAAATGAGAGTCGACAAAAAGAGATGACTACATTCCTTTGTAGAAGGAGACATGGTGTTTGCACATCAGAGGAAGCAAAGGTTCTTGCGAGGAAAATATGACAAGTTCAAGCTAAAGAAGATTGGTCCATGTAGAATCCTTAGAATTTTTTTGGATAATGCATATGTGTTATAGTTTCTTAAATGTTAGGGAATATCGTTGATATTCAACATTTTAGACCTACCCAAATTTGAAGAAAGGTCGATTTGCTGAGACAAATGGAAATTCAGTCAATGGATGGAGTCGTAGAAGTGATAAAAAATCATGAAGTCAGGAAGAATAGGAGTTAGAAGAGGAAGTAATATCTAATCTAATTGACGAATAAGGACTTAAAGGAAGTGGCATGGATTTCAAAAGAAAAGCTCAAGAAATTGCAGAGTCGTGAGAAAAGTTCTTTTCAAGCCCAGAAGATTGATGTAGGGGTATATATCCCTAAGAAAAATAGTTCCAGATAGACGAAAAAAGTTCTTGGATGATAGTGGAAAACCTCCAACAAAATGGGCATAAAAGGTCGAAGGGAGAAAGGGTCGATGGAAGAAACAAGTTGTGAGGATCTCGAACGAGAGTGGTTGATGACCGATGATGAGGTGTTGGTAAATGGTTGAAAATACCTACTAACCATGATAGGAAAGAGTCAAAGAAAAAAGCTGATAAGAACAAAATTTGAAACCAACTAGAAAACCAAGATGTCGAGGAGTAGAGCCCCTGGGATAGTTGGAGTAGTTGCAGAACAGTTAAGGAAGTTGGTGAAGAAGTCGAGGCAGTGAAAAATGTCGAGAGGAACCAAGGAGTGTATTTAATGCACCAATGGAGGTAGCTAAGAGTGTGTGAACTTCTAGAAGGGGAGTTGAATAATGTGAAACATGGCGCAACTATAAATTCCTGTTGAGAATTAGAAACAGGGGAATTTTGGAGACTTTAGAACAGTGAGAAATTTTAGGATGAAATACTCTGAAATTTCAATGAACCTATAGATAGTACAGTGTGTGGTGTGAGCACTGAGGATGTGATATTTTCTCTTGCATGTGTATGTTGTAAATAATCGATGTTTGTTCTGACTAGTCGAGCTCAGACTCGTGTTGTACTCCCACTTGTAAAGAGATTGTTTATGATTTAACTAAATCCATACTTCTTGGAAAAACTTGTCTTTGGGTTGTGTGTGTTTGTGCTTTCATTTTGTACAATGATATACAACCAACCCTCCCAGTTCAATGTCTGCATCATTAACACACTACTCACCCTCTGTGTCTCTCCTTCTCTCGTCATCACCCGCATCTGGGGGTGTATATTCTTTATAGGCCAAGGAAAGGCAGTGGGTTTTGAGGTCTTGATCACTCACATAGCCCAAAAGTCCCCTCTCAATGTATGGTTCCCCTCCTATATTAGCCAAGAGATCACCAACTTTGTTCCCGTCCCGCTTCACATCACTAAAGGAGACACTGATGCCTTGGGAAAGGTTGGATGTCAGATTCTCTACTTTGACATCTAATATTCAATGTTTATAGATATTTGAAACTTGTTGTTCATTATGAATATGCTCAGAAATATTCATAATAATAGTTGAATCCCCTTCCACCATGATGGAAAGAATCCATGTTCCAAAGCTCTAATGAGGCCCTATAACAATCCCTCCATCTCTGCCACATTGTTTGTGTTCGATCCAATGTATCCATACTATATCCGGACAATATCATCTTGGTGGTTGAAAACCACTCCTTAAATCCCATTGGACCAGAGTTACCTTTAGAGGCACCATCAAAATTGAGATAAAACATCCCAGCCATAGGGGGAGACCAAACCTCAGAACCCCCTCTCCCCCTCTTTCCAATAAAGGTTGGGAGGTATGACACTTCCCAAGCTAGGAGAATTCTGGATTCCCTTCCATCTACCTGCAAATACTAGTTTGACAACATTGTGATATTTATTGATTCCTGGATGCGAGAGAATATTATATTCCACACTTCCTCCATTGAGTTATGCTTATCCCTAAAAATACATTGGTTATGTTCCTTCTAGACTTCCTAAAGGACAAATCCTGAGAGAAGTTGTCAAATTCTATTGACAATGGTGTTTTAAAATGGATTTTTCATCCAATATTTAACTGAGAGATTCAGCCTCCCCTTCGACCTTGTTGATTGTATAAATATATCAACCCCTTTATCCCAAATTTTTGATGCAAATGGGAATAGGTCCAGTAGATGATTCATCGTTTCCTCCTTCACATAACACAAGAAACACCAAGTGGGCATCAATATTCCTCTCTTTTGGATGTTTTCCCTAAATAATATCATTCTCTTTTATATCAACCATAAGAATGTGGCCACCTTCATCCAAATATTGGATTGAAAAATATTCTACCATTTTGGTAGTTTTGGTCGATCCCACCACCAAATTTGATATTGTAATCCTCCTTGACTAAGAAGCTCCCCTTCTCCCTATACCACAATCATAACTTGTCATGGTCATCATTTATTATAATGCTTCTCTCCTGCAGCTCCTCCCATAAACCTTGGGTGCCATCATCCCAGTTTAATTCTAGCTAGTCATCCTTCAATCTCTATTGTCTGAAATCCCTATCTCCCTGGTTTGGGTTCCATTATTTGCGCACCTTTATTCCACATGAAAGTTGGTCTAATCTCATGATCTCTGAGAGGGTCCCAAGATAGGAAAGTGGGGGAAGTTGTTGCCATGGATATTTCTAGAAGTCGACTAATTTTTCATTCCTTACTTCCCAGAATTAGTTATTATTCTGAACCAGATCTTTGTTAGTCTTGGTCGAGTTCCAAATATGGGATCCGATCCACGAATCAAGCAAGGGTTATAGCATTGAAGATAACTATGAAATCTTTTATTTTTTATCAATTTATTTTAAATCTTAAAAGAAAAATAAATAATTCATGCATTGAGACCAATAGTAATAATTTGCATACTTAAAATTTCTACTGTGTAGGGTTTTGTATTATTCACTATAACTTACAAAGTCCAACCTTGAGAATAATCTAGTTTCTCCAAACTCATCCCCCGTAAGTCTCTTGCAAAACTTTTCCCTCGAAGTTTTGGAAAAACAATGAAATAGTGATTAGTTTTTTTTAAACACTTCATGAAATTAGTTTTTTTTAAAAGAAATGTACTAGACAACACATAATTCACATATACTTTTGTTTAATTTTTTTTCCGGAAAATTGGTGTGCTAGTAAGATACACATGCATCAATGCTCATATATATACGTGCATCCATGCAATGTAATAGACATCACATAATTCACATATACTTTGGTTTAATTTTTTCCGGAAAATTGGTGTGCTAATAAGATACACATGCATCAATGCGCTATATTTTTTATAATGCATTTTTTTGGCATACAATAGAGAAATAAAAAATAAGAATTATCACTCACCAGCGTGTATGAAAAATATTATTTAATTGGTGCGATTCTATATACTAAGCGCAACGATGTCAATAATATTGAAAATTGCATAGTTAAATATTCACTATCAAATATAGCAAATATTTTCTTTTGTGGATGTTTCAAGATAGTGCAGACAAGATTTAGATGCACAAGTGCGTTAAGTTACTCAAGAAGCACCTATACGGTTGTATTATTGAGGAGCACCAAAGTAATTAAAATACCTATGAATGTATATTTGAATTGAAAATGATATATTCATCTCAAATGTTCTTGTAGGATTCCACCACATCAATTACAACACTTCATAGTATATATATGTCACTTAAACTCAATTTATTCTTAAAAATGGTTTCAAAACTATATTAGAAGTTATATTGTGATATGGTTCTCAATTTATTTTAGGATTGTAAACACATATTGATTGTTGATTTGGCTCAAATGCATGGAGAAAATGTTATAATGTCAAATGACCAAGTCTTGAAATTTAGGTTCATTCCATAATGTTCAAATTTCATTAAGATCTCCCTTTCCATATCCAGTAAGTTTAGATTTTAATATTTTGATTCTCTAATTGATTTTATGTTATTTATGCATGTTAATATAAATTAAAATGTATTTAATTTTGCAAGATCCTAATTCAGGATCGAGTTCGGGTGCCCAAAATATTACACCAGTTGAAAAATGGTGCAATCTCTTATCAAGAGCAAGATACCACAAGAAGTTGGTAGATGAAAATGGATAGTCGCTTTACTCCTCCAATTGTAACATGCCATCTTCCAGCCAAAATCCTAGGTCATCAATGGTAATTAGTCGTGATATGGATCTCTTTTATGACACCCAAGTAGTATGTGGTTGTTCAAAATTTAAAGGGTTGAAGGAGAACCCTCAGTGCGTCCAAATCACCCATTGTAATAATGATCGACTACCCAATGTTGATGGTCTAATACCTCTTTCTTTAGTAAAAAATCCAAAAGGTGATATAGAAATGACACATAGGAACACTTCCCTATGCTCATTTTTTGGAAAAGTTGGAAGCCAAAACAACTACGTTTTGTCCTAAATTTACCAACCCGTTTGTTTATATTCTGTCAACTAAATGTTCTAGTGATCTAAAGTATGATATCAATTGCAACACCCCAGTTTTGACCCCGTTGCATTAAATGTACATGATGTATATATTGTAAATAATCATGGTGCGGAGCTAAAGGCCAAGGCCCCACCATTGATTGGTTATGATATGTTTCATGTTGAAAATTTGTCACCGATGGTATATCGGGGCATGCGGCATACATTGAGTTTGTCATCATGTAAATATGCATCTTTAATTAAATAACCTAACCAGCTACGTTCGTGGCAACTAAATTGAGAAGGGGCATGATTTTCACAAGGATAAGGGTGGGGAAATTGTCAAACCTTGGCTAATGGGGGAAAAAGCCATGTGTCATCTTTCCTTGTTTTATCCAACCACCACAATTAATAACTGCTGCTGTTAGCTGGGGTAGTTATGGCTGAGAGGGGAGTGCAGCAGGACTGTCAGTCCTTGCCCACACGCACACTCCACCCACGGTTGACTTCACAATCGCAAAAGAAAACCACCTCCATCACTCCCGTGGACATGCTACTCTCTCCATGACGGTGCAAAAACACTCACGCATCATTGTCTGCTCATCCTCACGCAATATTGTCTGTTCATTTTCTCTCACGCACTGGGTTTTGCGTTGTTGTCATGCACGCAACAAGCTGGGAGCCGTTTGGTCATTGTCACCCACGATTTTTCCTGTAGAGAGCCATTTTTACGCTCAGGGACTGTATGTAAGTTTTTCCTACTGATCTGTGGCCCGTGCATACATTTTTCTCTCTATGTTTTGGGGTCTGGTGCAAGTTTTCTCTCATGCACAAGCTGGGAGACTGTAATTTCTTCCCCAGTGTGGTCTGTATAAGTTTTTCTCGGTGACTTCGTTGTCCACAATGGGCTGTTGTTCCCCACATTTGTTGGTAGTGTATGATGTTATGTTTGGGGACTGTTGTAATTCGCTTGGGAGTCATTTTAGCCACGATAGGGCCAAGAACGACTCAGGAATCATTTCCCCTGTTAAGCTGTAATTGCTGGTTAATTGCCTGCGTGCAATGGTTGGTCTTCGGACTGTGTTGGGAGCAGGGATGGGGGCTTGGTTTGATTGATAAACCTGGTGTGTTTGGAAACCACACAGATAGAGCTAGAGGGCTGGGTTTCTTCTCCACAACCCCTGAATAGCACTAGAAGGGAATGCAGGGCCTGAGGGACTGTGTAGCAGAGAAGGGACTGATTCCTTGTGTTGGGTGTGTGTGGGTTTCTTAGAAGTCAGACTACTTCTGGTGTAGGCATTCCTGGCTCCGTAATGAGCTCACCAGCTTAGCATTTAGCCTTTCCCAACTCCTTGATGTCCTGTTAAACCTAACCATGTTGGCTTGGCTGTCTTGTTGATGGCCTGATAAACCCAACTGTGTTGTCTTGGCTGTGTTTTGTGTGTCCTTGGCTATGTGTAAGCCTGCTTGTTCCCTTATTCCTTGGATAATCATGCCCAACTTGGGGATGGCAGTGTTGCTAAGAGATTAAGGAGCACACTAGCCTATGGTTGGGTGGAACGTTGCAGTGACTTAGCTGGTTGCGGAACGAGTTCTTCATAAGATAAGTAATCTTGCCTTTTTCACTTCTGCAACCATATTTTCTGTTAATGAATGTGATGAACATGTTGAATGCTTGTATGAATGTATGATTGTTTCCGCTGTGTATGATAAATAATTGCATTTGTGTATGTTCCACTTCAATGTATGCATGTCTAGTTCAAAGCATTCTCTTTCATCATTCTACCATTTTATGAATGCACATGTTCATGGGGCTGGGAGCCCGGATGGTTAATGCCATGGTAGCGTCCTCTTCACTGGTTGGAGGGTCGGGGACGTGACATCAATACCACCCAAAACATCTCTACTAAAGATCCAAAAAAAATTATGAGTTGAGATAAAAAAATGTGTAAGTACACACCAATGTCGGTCCAACTGTTGGAGGGTAGCGATGACTTCTCTCTTCCCATGCATTTGCAAACTAAATACCAAATTGTTACAGCTGCACTTTGTATGGTGCTTGACTGTCTTGTCTTGTTGTTCCTAATGTTGGAACAGAAATCTCCTTTTGTGGTAATAATTTTATGATTTCCAAGTCTAATATAGATGCTATAAATCTTAGGTTGTTTATTCTTTCACATGTACTACTTCCTCCCAAATAGTCGATAACACTTATGACATTTGGCGGTCGTATTTCTTGTCGATCCAATTACTTGAATATTGTTAAATACAAACATAACATTTCCATGTATAGTGTGTGCATGAATGGTTATGCTTTTGGAAACTTTAATAGGAAAAACATGTTGTATATCGATGGTCATCCATGCACTCATGGGAGCATTGCATTCATCAATAGTTATAGGTTCTATATTTTTCACAAATTTTATATTTGAGGAACACTCCAATGACCAAGAGTTTTTTTATGAAAAATAAAGTGTCCATATTTGTTGTTGTGCATGCAATACATAGTTTGTATCCTGGTTATGAGTTGTTAATAGACTATAACTTTAATATAACAACCGCTCATCAAAGATGCCTTGCATTGGGATTACCTTTGGAGGTCCCACAACAGAATTTGAGCCCAAAAATGACGGATGCCATGTCTGAACTTCGACAGACACGTGTCTGTTATTCGACAACAATGTTTTATTTTTGTTGTCGGTGGGAATTCCTTAGATATTCGACTCCCTTTCGAAACTCATTGACATTTCAACAGAATATCAAGCTAATATGGGGAAGTCTTTCATCCCTACATCGTTGAATTTGCGACGGTCCGATTGTTGAATTTACGACGTCTTCTTGTCGGATTTGAGACGACTAGGGTGTCATATTTCTGACTTGTCCTTGTCGAATTTGAGACGACAGGGTGTCAGATTTCCGATGTTTTCTCGTTGAATGTCCGATGAAAATGGCATCAATCCTGCACCTGTTAGTCGTCGGTTCAATTACATCTTTGTCGGATGCCATATCATGGGAGTTGGAAATTTGATGGGCTATAGGTGGCTGACAAGTCAGAAATCCGATGGCCTCTAGATGTTTTAAAAAAAACATCCTTCTTCAGAATGGAATTTTTGTGCAAAGAAGTGTTTGGAACTACCCTAACTTAATTATCTTTAGTCACAAATGTAGAAATCACATGATCTTTGACATTAGGAACATAATTTTCATGAATATTTTCAAAATCTTTTTCACCCTTTAAATTTTCTTTACAGTTTGAAACCCGAATGCTCTCTTAAGTGTTTCCATGTTTAAAATATTCAAAATTGCTGACAATGTTATCTATCATTGTTTTTTAGGATCTACGAACTCACTTTCAGGCACTAATCTAGAACCTCTAATTTCTTTTTCCATTAACAGAAGGATATGTGGGCACAATTACTATTTGTAAACCCTTCTCTAAAATAATTTTTCCTATAAGATCTACATTTACAAGTGATGTTTGTCCTCCATTAATAGCAATCACCCTATTTAGTTTGCTTACTTTCCAATACCCTATCTCCCACTCCCAAAACTATCATCTATTATCCCCTTTGCTGCTAGGTGCATTATGCCACTCATAGAAGTCATGCTTCCAAAACATTGCATGTAAGTGGTTGCAAAATATATGCAGAGATGGAATGTTTCACAAATACACTTTCATACTGTTCTCTGGTATCTGTAGATGAAGTGAATGACATTGTACAAAAACTATCTTAGACACATGATCCTTTGATATGGGAAACACTAGTATATGGGGGTTTCTTGTAGCAGTATCCTTAAAACTGCTTACAAATTGTTTACAAATATGGGCATATTATGAGAAACAAATAGGGGGTTTCCTATAGCAGTATCCTTAAAACCAAGTTTTATATGGATTGAATATTTCAAAGAGCAATATACTCCATTTTGTAGCAACACTAGTATGCTTTCATCAATACATGATTTGGATTTCCCATCATCAATATCTGGCACAAAGTATTCTTTCTCTGTACCTTTATCATCATACTCCTCACATATCTCTTTCACTGCCAGAGTAAAGTCAGTTTCAACGTTGTCAACTCCCATGTCATCTATTTTATTTATCCTCTCCATGAGCTAAATGAAATTTGTACCATCCAATAGCATCTGAGATATTTTGATTCGTAAACTAGGCCAATTGGACCCCTTATTTAGTTTATGCCTAATACCATATGAAAGGGACGATTTATCCTTAAAACCTAGTTTTGAGACAACTAATGACCTATGAATGCTTGAATGATCTAGTCATGTTTGAGATAACATTTCCACACAAGGTAGAGCCATTCAAATCTAGGATTGGAACAGAAAAATATTATGATACATTTAATGTGACAAATGCAATCTCAATGAATTTGGGATGCAAACTGACTTGATCACATAGAACTTTAAATATTAATATAACAAAACAACCAAGTATGAAATCGATAGGAACAAGACAATAATCAAATATTCTCATTTATTAGGTCCAAGAGAGAGATTAACGAGATCATAACATATACCAAAGAGTAGGTATTTATTTCAAATTTCTAAAAGAAGGGGACCTAAGTAAATTTACTTGGGGATTGTTAAGGGATGACCAATTAGTGACATGCTATGTGAATCCAAAATATCTGCACATGTTTTGATGCTTCCTTTAGCATTTCAAAGAGAAAATCAAACACATACCTTGAGGAGAACTTAAACTTTAATCTCGATTTCCACGAAACTCTGTTATCTCAAACCTCATGGTGGTGCTCCCCTACCAATGAGCATCCATAGCCTTGAAAAGAGACACCCTGAGAAATATGCAATCAACTAGTCATGCTTTGTCCTTTAACAAACTATGTTAAAGAAAGAAAAGGGGTTGTCTTTACGTGTTAAAGCAAAGAAACAGGGTCATATTTATGCAATTTTTTGTACCTGTGGAATAGAAAGAAAGTTTTAGTTTCTTAGTCTAAACAAAGTGTGTTTGGTCATAGAGAAATTTACTTGTACTAAAAGAACATGAAGAAAGGGAATTTCAATGGCTGAAAGAGAAAGTAAATTGCTAGTATTTTAATATATGACCTCATTGTACTAGCTAGAACTCGATCATAAGTCTTGAATTTCTCAAGTGGGTCATTCATATTTGAGAAATTGACCTCCTCTAACATGCCAAACTCCTTTTTTTCTCCTCAACTTGTATTCAAATTGAATCTTCCCAGGTCTTCTGAAATAACATAGTTGATCAATCTCCACATTACATGCTCGTGGATAAGTGTTTTGAAATGCAAGGACAACAAAACTATAAGAGAGGCACCCAACATTGGCACTAAGGATGAACAAACCCAACACCATAACAATAAAAACATATCCATGGCACAACATTAATATGAAAGCAACCACAAATTAACAAACAACATCAATAGAGAATCAACTAAAGACAATTTCAAGCTCCCCGTAACAACACACTTCCTTCGTGATGGCAAAGCTAGTATTATAAGACTTAAGGTTATTTTAAATGCTACCTAGGACCATACATTTCAGAAAATAGATACCCCTCAAAAACATCTAAATCAAGACCATTTTTTCCCTCAGAGCTTATTAATATATGGCTACAATTGCTTGCCTTCATTTTTTAGACTAATTTCCACCACCTGTTCCAAATTCAAATATTCAATCAAAATGTGTGAAAATAACCAATCCATGCCAAGATACCCCCCTAACATTTTATTCACAATAGGTATTTTAATAAAGAAAAACAGAACAAAGGAAAATAAAGTCTTACCGCTAGACTGCAAATCATGTATTCTTAGTCTCGTCTTGTGAAGACTATAACATGACTGCACAACATTGTGCTAAGAGAGAAATAAATGCAACCTTAATTCATGGAAGTAAGAGTTGACCTAGCTCATATCTTATGAAGTATGATTTCTAAGGCATTTAATTTTAAAATTGGTAGATTCTAATGTAAATATGAAAGGACACGACACGACTTCACAGGTCCCTTGTTTATTTTATATAGGCACCGAGTGTAGAACAATGTTCTATATCATCACACCTTCCCATTTTGCTACCTAAACCATATATATATGTAAGAGAGGAGAAACATGGGTAAGGTTATGACTAAACTGAAGATAGAGATAAAATTCTTTGAAGTGAGCTAAAGGTCAAGTAAATTGTCTTGGTTTAGTTTGAAATTTCTGCATCAAAACGTTCAAGGACATGACGAGCTTCCTCTTCTGTTGATGGAAAAACTTTATGGATCCTTAACCCATATTCCAGAGCATCATGGTGTATTGTGAATGTCAAATAAACAGTATTGGATACCTAGTCAAAGCCACAAATATAGTTCTATGAATCTCATTTTACTTTGAAAGACTGGAAGCACCAAGTAAACCTATAACAAACCATACCAGCTCATTAAATTCATGCATCTATGAAAAAGGATTTATAATCAGAAACTTTAAAACTGATGCATTAGACTAGACTCTGGCTGTGAAACAGACCACCACTTTCTCCCATGGAGCACAGCACATTTCTCATCATCAACCCGGACTTACCTCACTACTTCTTAGTTCAGGTCTGGTAACATGTGCAACAACTTCAATATTTATGAGTGGTCACTTTGGATCATCCAATTGTGTGAATAAAACACAAGATTTGAAATGAAGGAAGTCCCCAACATCAACCTGCAATCCTAATCAATATAATTCTTCAACTTGAAACATACTGATAAGTTTTGTGTTGATCAAATATGTCATGATTTTTAATTCTTCTTTGCATTGAATTCCAGCATTCATTCTATTAACACTAGACTTTAATCAAGTTTGACCAAGATCAACATATCATTTGACCTCGTCAGTTACTTTTAAGGATTTGCGAATTTACTACTCTAGCTTCTTAAAATCAACAAACTTTCCCTGATTCAGGTTTGATTGGCCATGGACCGAAATAAACTAAATGAAACCGAGGGCATTTAACATAAGTTCATGTATATAAAGGGAGATAAACTTACTGGTCTAAAAAAATCCATAGGATCAACCTCCAAAAAGCAAGGAGTGTGCCCAAGAAAAGCATAACATGTAGAAAATGCCAACTCGAAAGCATGATGCATCAGAGACCCTCCAAAGATTCGACCATGTAAGTTGCATTGATGTGGTTGGAAAATTAGTGCATTTTCAAGCCTTGTGTCTTTTATCAACATGTTGTCCCTATCTGCTAAAGGAGGCATATCACACAACACATAACCTTCTATCAACAGAGATTTCAGTCTCTCACCATCGCCATGCATCCTATGACCTTCCTCAAACTCGTTTCCCTGTCTTTGTCTCCCTTTCTTCCTTATCATGTCTCTCACTTCACCTTTTGCTAGCATTTCCTTTTCTTGTTCTATTTGCGGTTAACAGGGGATGATTTTGGTGTTTTCGAGTCTCTTGCAACAAACATAAATTTTTCAGTTAGAGCAACAAAGTTCCCTGTTTCAATCTCCCCTACAAAAGAACCCCAAGTAAGAATGTCATGTGAGATTCTTGAATATAGCGTAGAGAAAAAGGAAGGTAGAGATCATCAGTGCAATCAGAGAATGTTCGAATTCATGCCACATTGCAAACTAAAATATAAGTCCAACCAACTGAAATATATATGTGTACATATGAAACAAAAGGCACTGTATATTACATAGCACAACTCTCTTTGACAAAAACTGAGATCTTTCCAAAAAAGCATATATATAGAGAGAGAGCACCACAATGTCCTTTTGCAACATTCACAAGAATGGTTTGCAAATCAGAAGCATGCATATACTGATTGTGAAGACAAAAGGCAGAATAAGTTGTATTTTATACTACTATTCAAACCTTTCCCTTCAAATTTCAATAGAGCATGTATTACTTAATCATACCTACTAATGAACAAAGCCACTCTTGGAAATAGGACATTTAATTATAAAAATAACTCACAAAAAATAGGACAGTTTCCTTTATGAGGAATTAGGAACTAATTATAAAAACAACTCACAAAAAATAGATCATCCTCATTTTGGAAAGGAAAATAAGCTTGAACACTTCATCAATACAATAAACTAGGGTGGGAGGAGAATGACAGATGGACCTTGTCTTACAAATGTTCCAAAAACTGAGATCCTTTGATCTTAAAAAATAATAATACAATTCTAAGCTTTGAATCTCAAGCCACACCCATAAACACATTGCTATTTGGGTAAATTCTCAACTTCTAATATTGCGGTGACAGGAAAGGAACTACTACAGAATAGTTTTAGAGCTACTTTCACTTTCAATCAGTCGACAATTAGGGGAGTTACACTCTATTCCTCCATAACATGAGGGACATCCTAGTTGTAAAATATCACAGGCCAATTACAAGTTTGAAAAACATTGTCAAAGAGTTTGAAATGGAAGCATCCAAGGAACTATTTAAGAGAGAAAGGGCACACAGTCCTACTATCTGAGCAGCCCTCTCTTGTTATTTTAAATATCTTCATTGCATCCATTACCATGTCGCGCGACCTGTCCATCCTTTACAGAAAAACCTTTCCCTTCTCTTCCAAAACAATAAGCTCCATCCTATTATTATTTTGATTGTTACCATGCCATAGGTTTCGTTCAATTATTCATGATTGCAGTTAGTCTCAGAGGTAACCTAAAAATCCAAGGGCTCCACAAGTGATTCTCAGTTGATTATTAAAATAGGTTTTTGCATATTTAAACCTGCATGAAGTTTGGAGCGGATACTGGGCATAGATCTAGATCCATGATTCCATACCCAATCCAAGGATCCATCCTCTAGGGTATATGGATCCAGTAACAAAGTAACTTTCCCTTTGTGATTTGTGTAATTCATCAAAAATAGAAATGAGTTACATTACCCACTATCTATGCAAATCCTAATTGCATTCCACAGCTCAATTTACCTCTAACTGGATCGTTGGCATGATAATTAAATGTAATGTATCATATCCAATTAGTTTTAAACTTTTTTACTCCTTGAGCTATGTTGTTGACCAATCACTACAGACATGCATATGGGAATAATCACCTATGGGCCATGGCCATCACATATGAACATAACAATGGATATTTATTAGTTTTGGTGAGAAAACGATGTCAGAAGGAGTGCTAAAACTTATGCTCTCGTCCTGAATTCATTTTGCAACAACATATGGGTTACTAAATCGTGCTTGCGAATGAGATGCACTTGAACACTTGCATATATATGTATTTTCGATAGGCAGTGGCAGCAGGTTGAGTGTTGTGTGTGCGCACTTATATTGCAACGTTGATTGTCTATTTGGCAAGACGGAATTGTAAGGTGCTGGGTTAAAGAGTATAATATTTTGAAGTTTTTATTTGGGTGGCACGACACACAAAAGTAGCAGGCTTTCTCCATGGTTTGGAAATGGCCTTGGACCTGTAACACAAATTGATGTAGGATCATTAGCTTTTAAGACCAACTACTAAGTTTATGAACAAAACTTAAGCTCTAGACCCTTGCCCAAGGAGGGGTCAGTTGTAGAGACATTGTAAACTTTCATGTAAAGTATTTTATTTTCCTATCAAGTCTAGATAGGAAAAAATATCTAATCTGATAGGTGTCAGTAAAGGATGAGTCATAGTTTGTTAGTGGTGATAGAAGTTATGGCAGATCATGACTCCCTACGTGGAGATCAAGCCGTAGTCTGTTTTTTTTGGGCAGGGAAGTTTCATCATGTGTTGTAATGGTTTGTTTTAGGTTACATGACCACTTAGGGATGAGGGTAACAATTTAGGTTAAATAGGTAGATTAGAGAAGTAGAGGGGGTTTTGTTCTTCGGTTCTGTTCTTTAGGGTTAGAATCCCAATTCACAGAAGGGAAAGTTAGACCTGCGTCTTGTTTTTTACTTGTAAATATTTTGAGAATACAGAAGAAGGCGATCTGAGCTATGTGTGTGTCTATTTTCTTAATAGGAACAGTAGTTGTGCGTTTGCAGTGTTGTTAGCCTATATGCTTGTGTTGTTTTGAATTGTGTGTTCTTGCAGAGTCGACTTCAACATTTTTCTGAACATCTGCATATTTCTGTGAAGTTGTTGATTCAAGTGTTAGATTGTTGCTTGAATAGTTGAAATAGGTCTTATATGCATGCATAGAAGTGTTAGGCTAATGAATCGTGAAGATTGCAGGCTGGATTAATCGATTCCATGATCAATCGACGCAACCCGTAGATTTTCTGCCTTAACCAGTTTATTGCAGAGAATGAACGGTGGGGATTGAGTCCATAGACAAAGATCTGACGATCCAGGAGAGATCCGTAACGAAAGTTGTGAGGGAGATTACGGATCTACAAATATCTGTGAGATCTGCATAAAGAGTAGATTAACGGTCGTGGAGAAGGCCGCAAATGTATGATGGTTAGAAAACTTGAGGAAGGAGAGTTGCGGGTGAACAACATTGGAAATTTGGAATCTCGCATCCTGCATCCTGCAATCCCGCATCCCGCAACCCGCATGCGGAAATCCTGTTGTGGAAAGGCTATTGCGGAAGCAAAATTTCATGGAGGAAATTTTAGCGCAGAATTTGGCCGAGGGCTAAATTTGGTCATCCTACTAAGTGTAGGAGCCACCAGATCCAGGAGGTGCTAGTTGGTTTGGCTGTGGTTGACCCCACCTGCACCACAAATAAACAAAAAATTGAAACTAAATATGACATAGAACAAGATGTGTGATCTGAGCTTGTTTGTGAATTGCAGAGACATTACTCTTAAATTCGACAATAACTATATATGTTGGTGAGACAGACAAGCCATAGGCCTACCATTTACGGATCCATTAGAGGAAATTTGGGGTCTAAAATGGGCCTTATAAGAAAACACGCCAACAATAAATTTGTGAGTTGGAATTCAAGAACCAATAGAATTTCAATAAAATGAGTCAACCATAATGGTTGAATTGACATATTTGTCATAAAAGAAAACTACTTTTTTGTTCGTATTTTCGACATAGCTCCCTGTGTTTTTACTCAAATTTCAAGTGGGAGAGCTCATTGGATGTGGAATTTAATTCCGCATCCAATGTGTACCCATACTGCATACTTTTGACGAACCCCTCTACCCTAAAAACAAGAAATACCTGAAAAAACATGATGATGACATCATCATCACATTTTTTCAGGTATTTCTTGATTTTAGGTTAGTGGGGTCCGTCAAAAGTATGCAGTATGGGTACTCGTTGGATGCGGAATTAAATTCTGCATCCAACTAGCTCTCCCGCTCAGAATTTGAGTAAAAACACAGGGAGATATGTCGAAAATACGAACACAAAAAGTAGTTTTTTTCATTCTTCCTCCAAAATTTATAACTATTATTTTATTACTTTAACTATTATTTTATTATTTTCCTTAGGAGGTCCATTTTAGACCCCAAATTTCCTCTAATGACATATTCACCATTTCTACAATTTTTTCCACAAAATTACTCGCCTTATTTGATCAAATTTTTGTGGAACAATTATATGCAGGAAGAATTGCCAACGTTTTTCCATAAAATATTTCAAATCCCTGAAAATGTAAAATATTTTACAAACTACTTGCTAAGTATTTGTGATTTGTATTTTGATAATTATAAATATTCCCTCGGATTTCTAAGCATAAGAAAATTATGGGACCTTGAAAGTTGACATTTTCCCAGAATAAAAACCGTGTGTGCGATTTGATGAATTTTTTAGTTTAATATTCCTATACTTTTATTTATCTCCATCACAAGGGAAGTTCAAACCTGAAACTTGACATAAGTGTTGCTCGACAGTGGGAGGAGTGCCCTAGATACCCTGATTTTAATTCTTGGGCACTTCATTTCATATCAAACCAAACGACGGGCCAAAAAGAAAAAAGAAAAAAATCTTTTGAAACCCTAAACTGAATTCTCGAGCATCCAATCAAAACTCTGAGATTTCAATTTTATTCATGAAGCTTCAAGGATATAGGCCAGGTATTTTGCACTCAATTTTTAGGTGCAAGTTACATATTTAGGTTTGAAATTAAGAGGAATTATCTTTGAATATCAAGGTCATCTCTTTGACCAATAGGGGATATAGTACTTGTAGCTAATTAGAAAATTCAAGTTCAAAAACTTCCTTATCTCATCACTAGTTTACTTGAATCGTTCATGAACATCACTATGAGCAAGAACATCACTTTGAGCAATGAGTTACACAATTAGGTTTTTCGAAATGTCATCGATGTCATGTTGACAACCGAAGTGTATGAGAACAAAAACCATAGGAAATGTAAAGGAACTTCCAATGCATGGTTACGAGTTTGAATCCCGACTCTGAAAGAGAACAACAAGCTTGAATATGAGCTAAAGATGGAGGCGAAGAATTAATTCAGTTAAATACTTGCTAATACTGGTATTTCCAACTATATCCAAAGACAGATTGTAATCTATAAGTCTTTACAAACTTCAAGCTTCAAATTTATATTTTTCAGAGCAATAGTGCATGTGAAGGAAGATGAACAGTAAGAAATGATGAGCACTGTAGAATCAAATACAAAATTGTGAACTCGCCTTGGGTTGGATGATCATGTTAACCACACTTAGGAGAGACCAAACAATTTATTGTAACCAAGATTGTGTATCAATTTTCAATTACCCACATCATTTAAACACCAAATTCATTATCAACTGTTGAATTGAAATTTTTTGTTCAAGGGAAAAGGGATAGGGAAGAATACAAGCATACTGCAATCTCAAACAAATCTAAGAATACATTGTGTTGCAAACTTAACATTTGATATAGACAAATATCATTAGATGACATACCTTTCAACACTCAAAATATTCCTTAAGTAGCAATGAAAACAAATATACTCCTTGAAGAGCGAACTGAGCGAACTAACGAAACAAAACTCAAAATGAAGATTGAAACAAACCTTTTCCCAAGTGAAAAATTGAGAAATTGTGCATTAATTCATCACACATTGGGGCATTCAATGTTGATTAACTTGGTAGTTACCTAATTTTTTCAAAATACACGTAATTACTACCATTTGTACATAATAGCTAATAAATAAGTTGTATAAGAAATTATGCAACAAACAAGAGAAATGAAATTAGGTTAAAATAAATTGTAAAAAAATACTAGGAACGATATTTGCCAACATTATGTGCTCCCTCTTTATCGACATCCACAGAGGAATGTTATTTTTGATAGCAAAACTTGGCCACACTAAGTAGACTTGACCTCTCCCAATGGATTGACACTATCAATTTCCAATGAAATCGTAACATTATGAGGTTCCTCTTTAAAATTGTCCATTTTCCTCTATGTTCCTACATGCAAAACCATCTCTACGCATTCAAAGAACACCATCTACACTTTTTTTTATGCATGGTAACCTGTAAATTGTGTTATGCTTTTGCACCTGAACAATTGCTTGAAACATGGTATTATGGAATTGTGACGAAGAACCTTGCAAGGAACCTTTTTTTTTTATTTGATTGGCTCGATACCTAATGATATGACAATGTGGGCATTCTTTTTCCGATGCATATTTTCCATACTATATAATATGATCATTAGGACATGCATGAATAACTTGATACTCCATTCCAATATCTTCATAATGGAAGATAAATTTTTGTATGTGATAGGTAATTTATTTGACTTAGGTAACATAAATTAATCTAACAATCTACAACATAAAAATAATAAGTTAATGTAAAGAACATTAATTGTAATATATATTGCAAAATAAAATAAAATAAAAGTATAAATTTATCACAATGTGATGAGACATACCCTAGTATTTGTGTCATACAATTGTTTAACAAACTATTTAAAACCTTTAAGTTCATCAACAATAATGTAGTACATAGAATATTTGCTCTTGATCCTTCATAAAGTGGTTGTTTCTCCTAGTCGAGTAGATTTATATCATGAATATCATGAAATTTGTCATAATACATTTGAGCGAACGTGTCTTGGATCAATCTATTTGTACCACCATATTCAACTATGTTATTATTATCATCTTCTTCCATAGCGTCATTGACTTCATGATCTTCAGTATTCACTCCATATTGTTCATATTGTGCAACATTATATCTACTATTACTTGTCACATTCTCTAACATCAGACACCTAGGGAATAATTCAAAACAATCAGGCAAAATTATTGTGTCAAATATGAACAATATTAAGACATATAATGAATAAATAAAACTTACCAACGGATGGTAATCATTCCCCCCCTTTGATGCTTCCATTTTTGCTACAATGTATTTTATCTTGTTTTATCGAAATTCTTTTGAGATTGAATCCCCTACATTCAATACAAGGGCAATAACATTTTCCATCATCGCTTTCCCTAAAATCCGCTCGTAACCTATCAAGAATCCTTTCGTTTTCTTCAGCACCAATGTTATCTAACATGATTCCATAGAAAAATAGAGTGATGACTAACTTATAGAATGAACTAATGGAGTACTCCGACTTGAAATATAAAATAAATTTCTTTATGTTCGTAAAAAGTTCCTTACAACATTTCTAAATTGTCGTAATTATAGAAAAATTGTCGAAAAGTCTATTAAATTTCCTATATTTATAAATTCTGAAACCGTCAGTATTTTGATGCATGTTAACTTAGTCAATGTTGAATTTTTCAACATTAAGCTGTCAAAAGTGAAAGTTCAAAATGTTTAACGGTTATCCATTTGACATTGGTGCTTTGATGGTATACCATTGAAATACACACAACAACTTATTAAATGTCGTAGTTGCAGTGGTTAATGCCAAATACTGGTATAGAGGCGTCAATACATGTGAATACCGATGGTTATATAATATCCCTCGATACGCTGATGATATCGGGATAAAGATAAAAAACCAACAAAAAAATAGACTTTTAACAAGATTTTTCGACGGTATTTCTAACCGTCGTATTTTTCATCGAATATTGATCCTAAATGTTATAGTGTTGCATAAATTTTTTCATTGATGTTTTTTTATGGTGTGACATGGTTTTTTGGCGGTACCGATGTGTTTTGTTTAGAGACGCATTGATTTGTGTTGTTTAGAAATGCATCAAATAAAAAAATATCTACTACAACCTCCGGTCGTGCGCCTCCACTAGTGACCTCCACTATAAACATATATTTGAGATCCTTTGAGAGGAGCATCTGCTATAACCTTTGCTTAAGGGAATTTTCCTTGTAGTGTATACTCCTATAGTATTAATAATTAGCTCTTTTAATAGTGTTGGAATGCAATTTAAAGTCATTTCCACTCAACTACGTTTGGTTGGCTTATTGCTTCAAACTTCGATCAAATACTAAATGACAAGACATGAAATTGCAATGCCTGTGACTTATATACCAGCATTTGAAGCTACAGGAGCATCATCTTTTTTTATCAGGAGCACATAAAACTCCACAATACTTTCCATACAGAATAAATTCAATTCAAATATGAGTTACAAACAATCAAACATCCCATGCATAACAATCAGCATGACCTTCCACACTTCCCCATAACGGTTATTTCATCTCAGGTTTGTGAATCAATCTAAAAAATTGAGGCATAATTAAGCATGAAAATTGCCAATTCTTGTAGCAAGTCGAATGTACAAGTGACTCAAAACAATGATCCTCATAATTCCTTTTATATCAATTGATTATAAGAAGCATGCCTAACCTTCATAAGAGGCATACAAATCTTAAGTTTTGCCATTAAATATCAGGTTAAATGTTTTCACTCTAGCTCGAGTTTCCATTTTTTTAAACACACAATCAAATATATCACATATGAACATCCATTGTAGGTTCTATAGCGAATAAAATCATTTCAATCAAAGAGAAGAGGATTCAAAGATCTTGCAGCTCAACTTCAAGCTCATACTCAACCATTACCAACTTTTCAATGCATATTTGATAAATTGAAAGGGAATATGCAATGTTCATGGCAAAGTATTTCACCAACCTTATAAAATTTCTTTTAAAACAACCACTAAGGAGAACATACAAATAGGCACAATAGTTCCCATAACTGAAAGAAGAATTCTACTTAGTCTTCAATACCAATATTAATTGACTCTTGGATCCAATCAAAATCCCGAGATTTCAAGTTTTTGTATGGGGATTCAAGGGTATAGGTCAAGTATTTTGCACTCAATGTTTAGGTGCATATTACAAATTTAGGTTTGAAATTCAGAGCAATTTTTTTTAATCTCAAGGTCTTCACTCTGACCAATAGGGGATACAGTACTTATAGCTAATAAGACAAACCAAGTTCAAAAACTTCCTGATCTCATCACGATTTTACTTTAACTTGTCATGACCATCACTATGAGCAGTGGGTTACACAATTAGGGTTTTCAAAATGTCATCGATGTCATGTTGACAACTGAAGTGTATGAGAACAAAAACCCTATAAATTGTAAAGGAACTTCCAATGCATGGTTATGGGGTTGAATCTCAACTTTGAAAGAAAACAATGAGCTCGATAATGAGAGAAAAATGGAGGCTAAGGTTTACTTCAGTTAAATCATTTCTAAGATTGGTATTTCCATCTATATCTAAAGACATTCAAACCAATTTTCTTGCTAAGAATAAAAGAAGTTTGTAAACTATAAGTCTTTACAAAATTCAACCTTCAAATTTAGATTTTCATAGCAACAGTGCCATGCGAAGGAAGATGAACAATAAGAAATGAGGAGCACTGTAGAATCAAATACAAAACTATGAAATTGTCTTGGATTGGATGACCATGTTAACCACGCTTAGGATATAACTAACAATTTATTGTAACCAAGATTTTGTACCAATTTTCAATCACCCACATCATTTAAACATTGAATTCATTATCAACTACTGAGATGAAAAATTTTGTTCAAGGGAAAAGGGATAGGGAAGAATACAAGCAGACTACAATCTCAAAAATATCTACGAATAGATTGTGTTGCAAACTTAACATTTGATATAGAAAAATACTGTAATCCTACATACCTTTCAATGCTCAAAATATTCCTTAAGGAGTAATGAAAATTGTTACAGTCCTTGAAGAGTAGGCACGGGTAGCGATAGATCAAAAAGCGAAATGAGGATTGAAACAAACCTTTTTACAAGTGGAATCTTGAGAAATTGTGCTTTGATTCATTTGGCATTGGGGCATCTAATGTTTTAATATGTGTTCATGCCAAACCTATATTATGTATCTATCAACCTTAGCAACTTTCCAACCATCAACCAATGTGTGAGATACAATGGAGCCATGTCAATATGCCACATCAACCCTTCCTCACATAACAAAACAAAATTTTGAGATGCAGGCCGAGATTTTCAATGTCATTATGAAACAAATCTCATCATATCCCTTGATTATGGTGGACAATAAAAATATTGGATTATGCAACCTCGAAAATCAATGTATGCCATCCATTTAACACCATGTATATCACCACCTTGTTCTCTTAGGTCAAACACTTGATTTATCATATCATTGGCATCATAACATCTACCATATGATTACACCACCTTCTGTTGCTAGGCTTCAAATCCATATAAGTTCAAGATTTTAACATATAACCATATTAAATATAATTGCGTGTAATACTTGAAAATACAAAGCATTATGTGCTTGGTGCAATATTTCTAGCCATATGTTATATTATATGGAGGACCACGATATGACAGACCAATGTTTGCAACATACCAAATCACCTTTGCTTATGTTTTCCAAACGTTGATGTGATCAAACCTTTTTCCAAACATAGAGGAGGTAAAAAAAAATAGCCTTGGACAATATCATTGTTATATAAAACAAAATATCCCATGCTCGATATAAGTCCATGAAATTTAAATATTAGCACCAAATACATCTTACACCTTTTATCAAATATTTGGTGAAGGTTCAGTCAATGATACGGGTCCTTAACTTTGTAAAGATATATTATTCATCTTAAATCATTATAATTCAATCACACCATTGCTTCTTTTAAAGTAATTTGTAATTTCAAACAAATGAAAGTATGGGCCTATCAAATGTAAAATCTACCACATCTGATGTAACAACCATACCAATCTAACCATAGTAGTCTCCTACCAATTGACATATCATATTTGATTTTGGGGGGTCCCACTTAACTATTAGTATCATATATGAATATTTAATAGCCTTGCAACAATTTGCAGGCTAATATTAGGTGAAGAAAAAAAAATTATGAGTCAACACATGTTTTGTACATCCCTTAAACCATGCCATGAACATCACTCGAACAAAAAAATGTGGAAGTAACATCCAAGAGACTTGGAATAAACATTGATTAACAAATTCAATTTCAACGTTTGAGTTATGTTATCGATGCTCATGCCACATCGCTTGTACATTCATGTTTTTGACAACATGACTTCTAGATTGTTAGTTCTCTCCTTATTATATTCAATCATGAGATGATGTGACTACATAAATACCATCCATTTTCAATGTCATTCATGTAGAAGCTTACTATACGCTTGTAAATGTCGTAAGGCTAGGTGATTGGTGTGGATGATGATCTCCTTTCCCATTCAACAGTCCTTCAATTTTCTAACAACTATCATTAATGCATAGATATCCTTGTAATATATGGGGTGTTACAAGGCTAATCCATGAAACAATTCAAAAATATAACAATCAATTTTACCTACTTTTGTGAAATTAGGTGGAGGGAAATAATTGGTTGATTTACTTTCGTGACATTAGGAGGAGTTGGACATTTGGTTGATTTAGAAGGATATGGATCTAGTTTTGTACACATTAATTATGAATGACTAATTGTCCCTAATCAAGTGTTATTGGTTGTATATTCTAGTGAAGATAACACACCTCATTTACATTTATGGTGTTTGGAACACTAAACATGCATCCAATAGTACCACACATACTTCCATCGCATTAATGAAATCAACACTAGTGGAAAATATGATCTTAAATGATTTGTTAACTCCCAAATCTGCAGCCTCATTGACCCATTCAAGTCATTATGGAAAAGGATGGTCATGGAATTCAAATTCATACTTACTGGTGAAATGCTCAGCTATGAGGTTATCTTGTGAGATAGACTCAAATATTTAAGAACTATTTTTAGGCTCTTGGGACATATTTCCAACTAAATGTTTTGTCTTTTAAACTTGGTAGTAGTGTTGTAATATTGGTAGTATACTCATTTATGTTTTCTCCTTGTTTCTATTTGTAGTAGTGTCAATGGATCCCTGGTCCTCTTCATACCCATAATGATAAAACTAGGACTTAATGATGTGTTTGAATACCTCCCACTTAGCTCCTAGTGAATTTCCTTCCAATTCAAGTGTCTCGATATAGCTTTTCCACCAAGTTTGGTCAAGGTCCTCTAGTTGATTTAGTCTCAAGGTTGAGTGCTTTGAACTCTATATAGGAGTCCTGAAGGTTGATACTTTACAATCAAGGATAGTTTACACAAAGAAATTGGAAGGTCTCCAATAGATATAACTAGTCCATAGATTACAATCGCATGATATTCATTGAATTGAAGTAGATGCACCAAAAATGAAGAGAAATTAAAAAGAACAACATAGATAAAGATGCATGCTTTGACACAATCACTTCTAATGCACATTTGTAACATATGTAAGGAATATAAGTAATTGCATTTTGATGGATTCATTGAATTATTCTTCAATCCATGAATCTAAATGTGTCAAACTTTTATATTTCTTAGTAAGGTGAGTACAACTTACATGATGCACAATCATGAGCATGCAAGGTGAGGGAAGTGCTTGTTTAGGCATCATACCTACATACAAAGAAAAAAAATAGTATTATACAATATATTTCACTGATAGTTAAATACAACATAAATTTCTAAAAAATAACAAAAAAACATATATCTAAAAATCACAAGAAAAAATAAGATGCAGATAAGTTTTGATTGACCAAAGTCACTGGATTTACTGATAGTTATTAGTTTCATTTCTCTTGACTCAAATACCTATCGCTATTGAATAGTTGAAAATTCAATAACGGAAACTTTTAAATATTATACTTACATATCTCCCTTTCACTTTAAGGTATCTCCCTGGGCCAAGTTTGTGTTGGCTGATCTTCTCAAGTCTGACCTATGTATCCTTGTGGTGTCTGTAATCCTTCGAAAATGGTCCAGTATATGTCAATGCAATTTAAAAATTATGGTCAAATGCATACAATATATAATTTCATTTCTTGTTACACTATTTTATCTACCTTAGTGGTTCTCCTGCACTTGGATGCTAGGATCCTTCTTTCCTCATCTTCTTATCCTTGGAATCAGACATTAGTGCAACCCATTCCTATATGGGAATTATCCCATGAGGCTCATAATTGAGTGTCGATTGATATTTTTGCAATCATTGTCCCACGGTGATTTTAGGTACTTTCCCAACATGGTTTGAACCAACTTCCGGTTGAATATAGGACCAAAAACCATGGTGACATGGTTCATCAATTCCCTTTACAAGTTGCCGCTCTAGTATTTATAACTTGTTCTAATTGTTTGTGGAAATAGAGAAAATGAATTTTCTTTGCATTTATCAGTAGAACTAGTCACATTCCTACATTTCAATAAAATATTATTATTAGAAAGATAGAATCAATATTAAATTAGTCATCGCTGTATCAAATTAAAGTATGCCAATGGATTAGACATAATTACCATGGAGTTTTAATCCCTTCATTGGGACTAGTTCATGGTCCATTTGTAAAGTAACTAGTAATTTCCCAGCCATGCTCATGATGACTAATCATGACATCTTGGGACTCATATCAATATCCGATGAATTAGGTGCATGAGTACTAGAACCATGGCTAGTATGTATTTATAGTGTCATATACCCCACACCAAATCTAGGTGTAGAATCAGTGGCAGACACGATGAAGACAAAAGTTAAGGCATTAGTAGTAGGTGCAACATGAGAATAGGCTCCAACAGTAGATGCATGTTTTCTACTCCCAACAACTAGGACTTTATGTCTCAAGAATGCCTATGAAAATACAATTCTATGTCAAAAACTTGGATTCATTTAAAAAATTGTGTCATATTCATTAAATGAATTATGGAATAAAATTTTAAAAATGCATGCGTTGTACTTATTGATTTGTTTCATCGAGAATTGAATTCTTCCTTCAGTGTTTAGAGTTTCTTCTAATCCCATCAATTCCTCAAGTTCATCATCTTGTTTCTCAACCTGCTTTCTAATATCACCAAGAGGGTCAATGTCTCATAGATGTCTACGTTTTCTTCATTATAAAGAGGTGATGACATGGGATCCTATAAAGAATCATAACATATAATTTTGATCAACTATGTAACAATAATCATTGGACTAGGATAATAATGAACAATATGGATAATAATGAGCATATAAATCAACTTATAATATTTGGCGTGCACGTGATCGATGCCTTTCCCCTAATCAACCTGTAACATAAATAATGAATTGTTAACTATATATACAAACATGGATGGAATAAGAAATTTCTTTCATCCACATTATAAAATAAACTAGATTACATAAAAAATAGTGAATATACAATATATATGTTCTTCATTAAACAATGGACATGGTGTTAAACCATAGTTACCTAATTCTTAGATCTTATTCAAATTACAATTGATCAACAACTACCCCACAACTATTGATTTTATTACAATAATCGCACCTTTCTTTCCATCACGCTACTCAAACACACAATTGGGTACTTTTTTTGTGCTTCTAGGATGTGAAATCTTTATAAACCATGCAACATTTCTAGAAACTTTTGGCCTTCCATCGAAATAGATGTAATATCCTTTATGTTGATTGTTTTCTTTCATTTTGTTATAATTTGCACAAATTTTGTATATGTGCATACTCGTTAGATATTTTGTTATCCAACACCAATGTGGTTAATCAAACATTGGTCCAACAGAATCCATCTATTCCTCTTCACATTTGTATGGAAGGTTCATGCCATCCATTGAAAATATCCCCAAACCATGTAATCTAGATGGAGCAATTCGATATGTTCTTCCATTAATACAAAAATCAATCTTTATCTCCGGAAGTGAGTTTGGTTCCTAGTTCTTCACATAATGTTTGTATATTAATGACACTTGCTTGTCTTTGATGGTATCATTATCATTAGAGAACGACAGTCCTTGAATGAGTAATAAATACATACCTCTAGTTGATATTGACATATTGCTTGACATTTCCCCTTCTCCTTTTTGTTAAAAAAAAACATCACTATCTGAAGATAAATATACCATATATATAATTGGTTGTGCCTATAATTAATGTCAAACAACAACAGTCAAGTTGCAATCATATGATTCAAATAGCAAAAATTAAAATTATTTTTTAAAAGTCTTAGATAAAACAATGTATATAAATGATGCATTGATGTTTTTTCATAAGTGTGCTAAAGAAATTGGTAATTATCTCCATTACATGGGAAATTTTTGAAACTCATACAATATTGCGTGTAAACGATGTGGTCATGTCCACCTTCCCATCACAAACTTGCTATAAGTTATGTTATACCATTTTCTCTTTTCAACTGGATTTTATGCACCGGGAAGAGATTTTCCAACTATCCCAGAATGTATTTAGAAATCGAGTGGAAACCCACCACAATATGATAACTGAGACTGGGAATGACAAACAATCAATTCCAATTAGATTCATGGCATCATATTACACTTAGGGACACCTACCTCATGTGGGTCCAGGGCCCGAAATTTATCTTATCGACCAACCTTTTGAACTAAAATTTTGCTTAGTAACATGCAATATGATTTATGCATCACATGTAAATTTTTGGAAACTCCACCAATATAATATGTGGACATTGTGTTCATGTCAATTGTGCCTAAACAAGCTTGGTTGACTTTACGGTACTCGATTCCTTTGCTAGGATTGCTTTTTATGCCATGGGAAGAGATTCACCAAGATTCCTTGAATGACATCAAGGAGAGATTTGAAACCCATCATAACCTAATAAGAGGGGCTTAGATCAATGAAACATTGATTCAATGGACTCATGGCATTGGATTTCACCTAGGGACACACACCTACCATGGTCGATGGAACAAAATTTGTCCTATTGGCTGATTTTTGGAACTAGGTTTTGCTCAATGACTTGCAATGTGCTGTCTGTATTAGAAGTAAACTTTTGGAATTTCATCCAACAGAGAATAGTCATGCCTTCCTTTTCCAAACAAGATTGTTGGAGGTTACAATAGTTGGTTCTATTGCTCATATTGGTTTTTATGCCCTGGGAAGAGGTTCTCTATTCCCTGAATGACTTCATCAAGTGAGTTGAAACTCGTTGTAACCTGATAAATGGGAATTTGATCAACATATTGTTGATTTTTTGGACTCTCCGCATTGAATTGAACTTAGGGACACCTGCCTCCAATGGGTCAATGTATCTAAAGTTATTTTACTAGCTTGTTTTCAGAACTAGGGTTTTTATTAGTGACATGCAATGTGATTTCTGCACAACATGTAAACTTTTGGAAACCCATCTAGTGCAGTGCATGGACATTGTGGTCTTACCCACCTTACCCAAATTATATTTCTGGAAGTTATGGTACTTGTTTTTGTCGATCAGATTTGTTTTTATGCCCTAGGAAAAGATTCATCAAGTGCCCCTGAATAATTTCACGAAGCAAGTTGAAACCTGATAATAATCGTGACTCATATCGATGAATTATTGATTCCATTGGACTCATAGCATCGATTTTACTCGGGGACAGCAACCATTAGTGAGTCCATTTCACGACAGATGTCTTATAGGACATTTTACAGTATTATGGTTTTGCTTAATGACATGTAATGCGACTTTTGCATCACATATAAATTTTTGAAACTCTATTGGTAGAGAATGTAGACGATGTGTTCATATCCATCTATCCCAAACAATATTGTTGGAGGTTACAATACTCAATAATTTTGTTAAGATTAGTTTTAGGGCCCTGGGAAGAGATTTCTCAACTATCCATGAATAGCTTTAGGAAGCGAGTTGAAATCCACTGTGACCTAATCATTAAGACTCAAATGATGAGCCATCAATTTTGGTGGACTTGTTGAATCAAACTACACCTAGGGACACGTGCATGTCATGGGTCCATGACTTGAAAGTTGTTTTATTGGTCAGTTTTCATAACGAGTATTTTACTTAATAACATGCAATAGAATTTTTGATCACATGTAAATTTTTGAAAACTCATCTAGCATACCAAGTGGACATTATGGTCATACCCAATTTGCTCAAACAACCTTTATATAGATTAAGCTACCTAGTTATTTCACTGGGATTGGTTTCTATGCCCCAAGAAGAGATTCTCTAAGAGTCTTTGATCTAGGAGTATTTGTGATCACTCAAACATTATCAATCTCAAATGCTAAAATATAAGGCAATGTTATGTAGGGATCCACGATATCATTCCAATGGTTCTTGAATCGCCTCAAATAGATGTCGGATGAGGAAGATATTTCACTTTGAAGTTTCAACAAAATTGGGGAAAAAGGAAAAAGAAGGGGTGCCACATGGCAGAGCCATAGAATGGCACGTGGCCATTCGTACAACTGAAATGGAACAATACAAGTTTTGGCACTGTATAGACAGTAGTGTGGAATCTATATAATGGCATGGTAGCACAACAAGCTTCCACGTGTCATCCAAATTTAGGCAAAATTGAAGTTAAGTTGGACCACTAGGATTCTGCCACATTGCATCCATATGGATGACATAGAAACCTACATGGGAGCCACGTGGCAGGGTCAAGGAGCACCACATGAAAGGGATAGGAACAGGTGGCATACAAGTGGACCAGTTAGAGATCGACAAGTGGGAGGTTGACATGGCATTGACTAAGCAGGTGGTTGGGCACAGGTTGATGACTTGGCACATAACTTGGTGTTGATTACATGGCAATGACCAATGAGTGGCTTCGATATGGAGCATTCTCATAGTGTTGGGTGGCCCCTCCATATGGCCTTCTTAGTATGTGCACTAACCTCTAGATTGGGCATAAGTTCATTTTCATATCATGTCAGTTATGGTATATGGATTAATAGTTTGGTAGTTATATATAGTTTGTTATAACCATATATGTAATAAATCAATGAATTATTTAACCAAGCAATATTTGTTTTTAAATTTATGCCATGTGAAATGACCATGTGGATGTTTGAACTTGGGTCTCTGGGATGTTTTTCAAAACTTTAACCAATGCACCAACAAACATGCTATATTTAGAATATTGAAAATTATTGTATTTAAGTTTTGGTATTTCAGATATAACTAAGCCAATTAATTTAGATCTAGTTTTTGGTTATTTAAAATGTCACATAGACCGAGGTATAAATAAAATCTTGCACAATACGAGGACTTGTTTGGAGCATGTATACCAAGGTACATAATAGAGAGTTTAAATCCAATGAAGCTTGTATTTTAGAAGAGTTTCTTAAGAATCTAATGAAATATTTAAAGCCAATTATTTTTTCCCAAACTCTCCAGTAAAACTTTGCACACTTTGCTTCTTTCCTTGTTTCAGATATTCCCATTCCATAATTTATTTCCGTGCATATCCTAAAGGATATAATTGTTTCCTTAATTCGTCTTTGAATTCAGACAAAGAAGAAATAATCTTACCATTCTTTTTAATACCTTCCCAAAGTTTGCTTTCCCACCAAACTAGTGTTGTGCCATCAAAATTGTATTTTTAAAGCCTGTATTTTAGAAGAGTTTCATGAGAATTTAATGAAATATTTAAAACCAATGATTTCTTCCTAAACTCTTTAGTAAAAAATTTCACACTTTTCTCCTTTACTTGTCTAAAATATTGTCATTCCATAATTGCTTTCTATGCAGTATCCTAAATAATAGAACTATTTCCTTAATGCAGTTTTGAATTTTGACCAAGAAGAAAGATTCTTACCAGTATTTTTTATACCTTCAAGAAATTTAATTTCCCACCAAACTACTTTCATTCCTTCAAGATGAAGATAGGCCAGTTTATTCTTTACATTTTATTCATCAATCTATGAAACACAACAATAAACTTAATTTTGTCGAATTCAGACCTAGAAGAAAGAACCTTACTATACTATTTTGATCTTTAATCCTACTAATATTGACAAAGTGTTGGTACAAGCTACTCATCTTGAAGCTAACAAAGTAAAACATGGTATGGAGGATGAGTATAAGGATCCACCTAGATTCAAGAAGAGAGAATGCCAACTTGAGGCTTATAATCCTGAAATTGGTTCAAGGAGGGTCATTCAAATAGGAGAGATGGCCTCACCAAGAAGGAAAGGTACTTACAACTCTGGATATGATTTCTTCAAGGCATTTAATTTGATGAAATCCACGGTGGAACATATCTACAATGAAAGAGGACAACAAAGAGGAGAAGGCACAAATCAAGTCAAGAAGGAAGGTGACTCTCGTTCACAAAATACTGCTCTTTGTCGTCCTCCTTCCTCACCTCCTTCTCCTTATCCCTCTCATTCTCACTCCCCCTCGCCATCTATGCCTCCATCTCCTTGTAAGAATATTGCTTCAAAGAAGCCATTGTTTGAAGTAGGATGTCAAATTTGACTTACCCATGGATTAAATTGAACTCGGGTCTCTCGGATGTTTTTCAAAACTTTAACCAATGCACCAACAAACATGCTATATTTAGAATATTGAAAATTATTGTATTTAAGTTTTGGTATTTCAGATATAACTAAGCCAATTAATCTAGATCTAGTTTTTGGTTATTTAAAATAGCACATAGACCGAGGTATAAATAAAATCTTGCACAATACGAGGACTAGTTTGGAGCATGTATACCAAGGTACATAATAGAGAGTTTAAATCCAATGAAGCTTGTATTTTATAAGAGTTTCTTACGAATCTAATGAAATATTTAAAGCCAATGCTTTCTTCCTAAACTCTCCAGTAAAACTTTGCACACTTTGTTTATTTCCTTGTTTCAGATATTCCCATTCCATAATTTATTTCCGTGTATATCCTAAAGGATATAATTGTTTCCTTAATTCGTCTTTGAATTCAGACAAAGAAGAAATAATCTTACCATTCTTTTTAATACCTTCCCAAATTTTGCTTTCCCACCAAACTACTGTTGTGCCATCAAAATTGTATTTTTAAAGCCTGTATTTTAGAAGAGTTTCGTGAGAATTTAATGAAATATTTAAAGCCAGTGATTTCTTCCTAAACTCTTTAGTAAAAAATTTCACACTTTTCTACTTTACTTGTCTAAAATATTGTCATTCCATAATTGCTTTTTGTGTAATATCCTAAATAATAGAACTATTTCCTTAATGCAGCTTTGAATTTTGACCAAGAAGAAAGAATCTTACCAGTATTTTTTATACCTTCAAGAAGTTTAATTTCCCACCAAACTACTTTCATTCCTTCAAGATGAAGATAGGCCAGTTTATTCTTTAGAATTTATTCATTAATCTATGGAACACAACAATAAACTTAATTTTGTTGAATTCAGACTAAGAAGAAAGAACCTTACTATACTATTTTGATCTTTAATCCTACTAATATTGACAAACTGTTGGTACAAGCTACTCATCTTGAAGCTAACAAAGTAAAACATGGTATGGAGGATGAGTATAAGGATCCACCTAGATTCAAGAAGAGAGAATGCCAACTTGAGGCTTATAACCCTGAAATTGGTTCAAGGAGGTTCATTCAAATAGGAGAGATGGCCTCACCAAGAAGGAAAGGTACTTACAACTCTGGATATGATTTCTTCAAGGCATTTAATTTGATGAAATCCATGGTGGAACATATCTACAATGAAAGAGGACAACAAAGAGGAGAAGGCACAAATCAATTCAAGAAGGAAGGTGACTCTCGTTCACAAAATACTGCTCTTTGTCCTCCTCCTTCTTCACCTCCTTCTCCTTATCCCTCTCATTCTCACTCTCCCTCACCATCTATGCCTCCATCTCCTTGTAAGAATATTGCTTCAAAGAAGCCATTGTTTGAAGTTAGATGTCAAATTTGACTTACCCATGTATAATGGTGAGAAAAATGAAGAAAAGTTAGATAATTGGATTTGACAAAATGAAGTTTATTACCGTGTTCAACAGATTCATGAAGAAGAGATAAATATTCAATTGAAGGCATAGCACTAGTTTGACAGTAAATTAAACTTCAATAAGGTATCAAAAAGAATGGTAAGATTATTTCTTCTTGGTCTAAATTCAAAGTTGCATTAAGGAAACAATTCTATACTTTAGGATATACACAAAAATAAATTATGGAATGGAAATATCTGAGGCAAGGAAAGAAGAAAAGTGTGTAAATTTTTACTGAAGAGTTTAGGAAGGTAGCATTAGCTTGAAATGTTTCATTAGATTCTCAAGAAACTCTTCTGCAATACATAGGTGGCTTGCATAGTTATATTAATCTTACTATTCCTTTTTTTAATCCCACGAACTTTGATGAAGTATGTGTCCAAGCTACACATATTGAATCTAGGGGAAGGATGTTAAGGATGATTCCTCCATGGGGCATAATTAGAAAAAGGGAGGAAAGAACAAGGGGAAGGAGAAACGAGCAACTACGATAAAGAAAGTTAAAGAGAAGAATACATGTTCCCATTTTCAGAACAAGGGACATGAAGAAGCCAACTAATAGAAGTTGCATCACAAATTATTATCAAATAAGTTCTAGGATAAGGAAGAATGATATATGGGTGTTACAGTGCAACAATGCCCGAGGTCATATTCAGGTGATGATACAAGGATCATTGCAATAGGAAGTAAATGTATACCATCTTCTATCTCAAGTTCTTCTATCCAATCTTCTAAGTTGGGAAGTGTATTTGACGACATGAAGAATGAGCTTTTCTATATAAGGTTTATAGTTTGATAGTGGGTATCAAGATAACCTGATTTCCTAATCTATTGTTAAGAAGTTGAGATTAAAGAGAGAACCTCATAAGAATATTTACAAGGGGTTGGGTATAAATGGACTCTCAATTTCAAGTAACTAGACAATGTACACTTAATTTTTCAATTACTTCTAAGTTTATTGATGAAGTTGTATTATATGTTGTCCCTCTCGACATATGCAAAATAGTCTTGGGCAGCCCATATCTTTAAGACATAAAAGCTATACTTTTTGTGAATAAAATAAGTATGATCTTTCCAAGGAAAAGGTTGAATATATTGTTAGAGCTCACTAGATTAAAACTAACGAATCTCTAGTGAGTACATGACAAATAAAGAGACTTTTCAAAGCTAGCAAATATCTTATTCTCATGCTTGAGAAACAAGGGGATCAAGATGTATTATATGTTTTTCCCAAGTTGTGGTCTATGTCTTAAGCATGAATTGGTGAATTCATTTGGAAAAATTGTTCATAAGATAAAGAAGTTTGTTGATTCATTTCCTTTAGCAACAATGTATTCCTTACTATTGCTAGGTTGTTGTTTCTGGTTAATAGGCATAACAGTTAATGCAAGAGAATGTGGTAGTAGGGAAATGAATGTTTATATTGACAATATGATTTAAGTTTTTAACATGGATGGATAGTTTGTTGTGATGTGTTAGCAATAAATTTATTTTTGGCGAAATTGGTCTTATCGCCTTTAAAATTTTCAAAGTTGCCTTGTTTCTGATTAATAGGCATAACAATTAATGTAAGAGAATGTGGTAGTAGGGAAATGAATGTTTATATTGACAATATGATTTAAGTTTTTAACATGGATGGATAGTCTGTTGTGATGTGTTAGCACTAAATTTTTTTTTGGTGAAATTGGTCTTATCGTCTTTAAAATTTTCAAAGTTGCCTTGGTGGTCTAGTAGTTGCAAGGTTTTATGTGGTTGAATGATGCATGGAATTTTCCTCTCTGGTAAGAGAAAGGGTTAGAGATGTTTTGAGTAAAACGAAATGAAGAGAAAGGGTTAGAGGTGTTTTGAGTAAAAAGAAATGACGAGAAAGGGTTAGAGGTGTTTTGAGTTAAAAGAAATGAATCGTTATAAATTGAACGAATTTTGTTCATTTTAAAATAAAAATATAAACATTGGGTTTATATTTAAATTTACCTATTTTTGTTCATTTTAAAATAAAAATATAAACATTGGGTTTATATTTAAATATGGCTATTTTTAAACATTGGGTTTATATTTAAATTTGGCTATTTTTAAACATTGGGTTTATATTTAAATTTGCTATTTTTGTTCATTTTAAAATAAAAATATAAACATTGGGTTTATATTTAAATTTGGCTATTCTTAAACATTGGATTTATATTTAAATTTGCTATTTTTGTTCATTTTAAAATAAAAAATTTGCTATTTTTGGCTATTTTAAAATAAAAAATTTGCTATTTTTGGCGATTCCTAAACATTGGATTTATATTTAAATTTGGCTATTTTTGTTCATTTTAAAATAAAAATATAAACATTGGGTTTATATTTAAATATGGCTATTTTTAAACATTGGGTTTATATTTAAATTTGGCTATTCTTAAACATTGGATTTATATTTAAATTTGCTATTTTTGTTCATTTTAAAATAAAAATATAAAAATATAAATATAAATAAAAATATTAAAAAATTTGCTATTTTTGTTCATTTTAAAATAAAAATAAACATAAACACAGCCTAGATTGCATGCACCTCCACATTCACATTCAAGCAAAGTCCGGATACAAACAAGGGTAACTCCACCTAAGCGCGAAGCTCTCAACGAACACTCCAGATTGTTACTTCATATATTTGAAAACTGTTAATGTTTATAAAGTGAAAAATAACACACTCTCAATGAATGTGGGATACTTTCTTTATGATAAAAACAAAATTATAATACATAGAGCGCAAGAGAAAGGAAGGAGGGTTTTATATTTGTTTTCTTTGCAGCAACCGACTTGATCATTGAAGAAGGTATTAATTGGAAATTCAGCAAAACTTTCTAAAGATTGGCATTATTAGTACAAAGTCCAAGTAAAATGTGCAGTTTTCGATAGCCAGAAATCCACCGACCATATGGCCATTATCTTCAGCAAATAAGAGCTTATGGCATATTCAAAATGCAAGAGTTCATGGAGGTTGCCAGGTGCAAATTAAAAAATGCCTTCATGATGTGGAGTTTATTTGTCATTAGAAACATTGGCCACACCCGGAGAAAGGAGCTACGTGTCGTTGTCAAAGTTGCTGCTAACAAGATTCCTAGAGGTGAATGTATTGATTTTCTTGTAGCTGAAAATGACAATGCAATTAATGTGAGTTGTGTTTGAACATCCTTGGAGATCATTTAGCAAAGAAATGCCGAAAAAGGAAATGGGTGTTGTCGTAGAAACCGTAAATAAGAGATCTAAAGAAACTCTGGATTAAAATTCATACAGAAGAAAAATGAATCAACAGAGCAGATTGAAGCCCAAATCATCCAATGGCTAAAATTCATTCCGCATCACAAACATGCACGAGGTAATGTAGTTTTCTAATTGTGGAATGGCTTATGTGCCTGCATATTTTAATGGCATAGATTTGGAGAAATGTTTGATCTGCAGTTCAAATAGATTTCGCATCATCAACTTGCACGGGAAAATCAACTTTTGAGATTTGCGGAATTGGGTATGGGCCTCATTTTTTTACGCCTCAGGTCATAGCTCAAACTAGATCAATGCTCTACATTAATTCTGCATATTCAAAGCGCAGTCTGGTTAATCTTCTAGAACTGAGCGGACTTTTTAAACTGATGTGCAAGTTTCAAACACGAGTGGATGCATATTCGTTTGATCACAAGATCAATCAACTTAAATTCATTCTGCAGTATAAAGAAGAGTAAATTTAATGTTGAAGAAGTTGAGCAGAATCTATTTTGTTATTTGAATAAACTAATTGGAAATCAAGTAAAGTATTGGTTGTAGAATCTACAATATCTCGTTTTTGTATGATGTGGATAATTCGTGAATATGGATATAGTGGAATGACAATTATTGAAGTTTTCAAAGGTTACGATGAAGCTTGGGATTAATGCAGCTTTACAACATGAGATATGTGAAGTGTTTGCAACATGAGATATGTGAAGTGTTTGAGGCAATTGAAAGAGCTACACGAGTTTTTCATAATCATCTCACATAGTACTTCATATACAATTTGTGAAGGAGAATTCAAAGGTTCGAAAAAGAATTCTCTTGAAGAAAGCTTAGCATATTTTTCATAAAAATGATTGTCTTAGTCATTTCATTCAGAAAACAGTTTCCGCCAAACCAAGATTATTTTTGATAAACCGAGAGATATTTTTCTTTATAATATACCCATATACAATAACCTATCTCATTTTTCACACAGATATGGTGGTTTGAGAGAATCGAATTCATCTTCAGAGGGCAATTTTCAGGTTTTCAAAAAAATTGTTTTAGTCACAAAATTCAAAGAATTGTTTTAGACAAATGGAGTTTAATTTTAAGAAACTAAGAGAGGGTTTTTCTTCATAATAGGTGTATATAAAAAAACTTCTTTCGATTTTTACATAGGTATCACAGGTTGGGAGAATTTAAAAGATCTTCACAGGGTATGTTTCCATAAATTTACAAGTTTACTATCTGAGTCATTAGTTTCAAAGGCATATTTCGAGGATCTGGAGGTGAATAAGAACAAAACAAGACATGGGTTTTGTCGGGAACATGTTTAGTTATAAAAACATATTTCGGATTTGACACAGATGTCACCATTAGAGATATGCAAGAGGGACTTTCAAACCTATTGTTCAACAGTCCACATCCTGAAATGAAGGAAATTTGTTGTAACTGTTTCTATTTTTAGAGTTCAATTAGGTTTCGAATTCAAGGTTAGGTAGAGGTTATTTTGCTATAAATTCAAATGTAATTGATAGTTTTGAGGTTGAATTTTCAAGATCAGAGAGGCTCTTCATTGTAATAGGTTTCAATTTTCCAGAGATGAATAAAATTGCAGAGGGATAATGTTTGAAGCTTCCATGGCAGCAATTCTTGTGTCATCTTTTTCTTTAGTAAGTTATTTTCTTGTGTAATTGTTTTTCCAGTATATCACTCCATTTTGTATCTGCTTTCATTCTTGAGCAATAGGTTCATGAACTAGAATTCATCTTGTATGCTCTAGGTTCAATGTTCAAGCATTTTTAAACAGTTTTCTTCTAAAGTCTTGCAAAACTCACCCAAGTTTAGTGCTCTACTTGATGGGTTATCTCCCTCTGTCTGTTAATCAACTTGCTAATACCTCAAGACTAAGGAAATGGTGTCTACCTTTCCTCTGTCCATAAACCCTCAAACCCCTACCTCCTGCAACCTACTTTCAGACCTAATTGCAGACTCTATTTCCCAATGGTCTCCTCCATGATCATCCTACCAAACTTTATAAAAACAAACTTGTTCTATCAGAAATATGACCTTCTGACTATCATTGATTGAATATATTAAGTATGAAAAATTAGTAATGGTGAGAGATCCCTCTTTGGATGTATTAGGTCAGAAATACAGTCTAAAGTGGTTTTTGTTGTTACCTTGGGATTTACCTTTTACAACTTGGGTATATTCTGAGTGACAACATGATGTACTAGGTATTCATTATCTAGTCATGATGGGTGTATTTTAGTCAAGTGGGGAGTCCATTTTAGTCAAGTGGGGAGTCCATGCCCTCACTTGATTGATGTATAAAAAAATTTGGAGGTCCAAAAGCTCCTCGATGGTGAGGAATTATCCAAGAGGATTTGTGATCACTTGAAATTTATCATCATCAAATGATAAAATAGTTGGCATCGTTGCGTAGGGATTTACAACATCTTTCCAACGACACTTGAATCGGCTCAAATGGACGTCAGACGAGGAAGATATTGCACTTTGAATTTTCAATAAGACGTGAAAAAAATGAAAAAAGGGGGTTCCAAGTAGCCATCCGTACAACTGAAATGGAACAATACAAATTTCAACACTATATAGACACTGACATGGAAGCACGATAAGCTACCACGTCTCACCCATATTCAACTCAATTGGAGTTGAGTTAGACTAGTAGGATGTTTCCATGTGGCATCCTGCAAAGGTGCCACATGGCGGGATCAAGGAGTGCCACATGGAAAGGTCAGGAACAAGTGGAAAACATGTGGACCAATAAGATATCAACATGTGGCAAGATGGAACGACTTTGATCAAGTAAGTGACTGGGAACAAGTTGATGATGTGGCACATTACTAGGCATTGATGACATGGCAATTACCAATGAGTGGCTACCACATGGACCATTCACATAGTGCCACGAGGCACCTTCACATGGCCTCCTCAGTATGCACATTGACCTTTGGATTGGGCGTGAGTTGGTTTTCATATCACACTGGTTATGGTATGCATATCGCGTGGGTTATGGTATATGGATTAATAATTTGGTATTTATATATGGTTTGATATAACCATATATTTAATAAACCAATGAATTATTTAACCAACAAATATTTGTTTTAATTTTTTTGCATATGAAATGACCATTTCGAGATTTGAACCCAGGTCTTTGGGATGTTATTCAAAACTTTAACCAATGCACCAACAAACATATCATTTTTAACATGTTGAGAATTAATATATTTAAGTTTTATTATTTCAATTGTAACTAATCCAATGGATTTCGATCCAAATTTTGGTTATTCAAGATGGCACACAAACCAAGGTACACACAAAAGATTACATGTAGTACAAAATATAGTTTATAGAACGTAGATTGAGGTACACAACAAATATTTTTCATGCATATCGAGGTGAGAGCGGGCACGCATCATGAAAAAAATATCTGCATGCATCTCAAGACGATATGGACATGCATCCCAAGGAAAAGCACAATCTGTAGAGTAGTACAGTATGGATCATAGAGCAATCTCGAAGGTCATTCCAAGCGCAATCTGCATGCATCTCATTTCTAGAGGAGTGCAAAAACAACATCCATTTCTGGGTTTTAGTTGCGCATATAAAGGGCATATTTAGACCCTTTGTCGTCAAGACAAGTATAGTAGAGTATATACTTAACAATGTCAAAATTTCAAGAAGCCAGTGGCAGTTTATGAACATATGTTTCTAAGTTTCATATTTAAAAGGTGATTTCATAAGTTGAATTGTAATCCTTTATTTGTATATTTCATCCTTTTGAGATTAATGATGAGTGAGATTAATGATGAGTGGTCTCACTATTGGGAGTGGACCCGAAGATGTATCCAGGGTGTCTGGTGAACTCTATTATCAAGTTTTGGTGTGATTTAGTTGGTATTATTCTCTCATGATATCTTGTTTATATTGCACATTTCACTTATGAATAATGGATTAAGCAAGTTGATTTTTATAAGCATAAGAGTTTAGTTAAGTGAAGCAAATCACATAACATTGCAAGATGCACTGTCAATTTAAATATCACGTTAACTAAAAAAGATTTGTTATCAATGAAGGACTAATGGTTAAATTGGTAACTTACTATTTTCAACTTAGTCCCGAAATGGCATCAAGGAGTGAATTGCAACCCATCATAACCTAATAATCAAGACTCATATCGACAAAGCATTCATTTTTTTGGACTTGTGGTATCAAATTTTACCTAGGGACACCCACCTCCAATGGATCCATGGCTTGGAAGTTGTCCTATTGGTCAATTTTCAGCACTGGGGTTTTGCTCATTAACATGCAATGTGATTTAAATATCATAAGTAAACATTTGGAAACCTATCCAGGGAAGCACGTGGACATTGTGTTCATTCCAACCTTACCCAAACAAGATTTCTAGAGGTTATGATACTCTCTTTTATCATTCAAATTGGTTTTTATGCTCCAGGAAGAGATTCTTGAAGTGTCCTTGAATGACTTCATGAAGTTAGTTGAAACCCATCATAACCTAATAATTGAGACTTAGATAAAAAAAACCATCAATTTTGTTGGTCTTGTCGCATAGCATTTCACCTAAGGACACCCACCTCTAGTGGGTCCATGGCCCATAAGTTGTCCTATTGGTTGGTTTTTGGAGCCAGTTTTTGCTCAGTGACATGCAATGCCATTTCTACATTACATGTACACTTTTGAAAACTTGACCAACAAAGCATGTGGAAATTGTGGCCTTACCCAGCTTCCCCCAAAAATCTTATTGGAGGTTATGTTACTTGATTATTTCACTCGTATTGGTTTTCATGCCCTAGAGAGAGATTCCCTAAGTGTCCCTGAATGGTTTCACGAAGTGAGTTCAAACCCATCATAACTTGGTAACCAGGACTTGGATTGAACCGTCAATTCTGTTGGACTTGTGGCATAATATTACACTTAGGGACACCTAATTCCCGTGGTTGCATGGGCCAAAAATTAGATTATTGGTTTTTTTAATGGAGCTATGGTTTTCTCAATGACATGCATTATGACTTCTATATCATATGTATTTTTTTTGAAAATCAACTAGTGGAGCGTGTGGACATTATGTTCTTTTCCACCTTTCCCAACAAGCTTGTTATAGGTTATGGTACTCGTTTCTTTTGTTAGGAATCATTTTTATGAAGCAAGTTGAAACCCATCACAATCTTATAACCAAGACTCGGACTATAAAACCCTTAATCCTAGTGGAGTCATGGCATCGGATTTCACCCAGGGACACCTTCCCCTTGTGGTTCCATGGCCTAAAAGTTGTCTTAATGGCAAGTTTTCTAAACTAGGGTTTTTCTTAGTAACATATAGTACGATTTGTACATCACATGTAATTTTTTGGAAACTCAACTAGTGAAGTGTGTGGACATTGTGCCCATGTCCAACATGCACAAGAAAGCTTGATGGAGGTTATGGTACTCATTTATTTCTAAAGGATTCGGTTTTATACCTTGGGAAGATATTCACCAAGTGTCCCTCAATGGTGTCAAGGAGCGAGTTGAAACCCACTTTATCTAGATAATCAAGACTCATATCGATGAATCATTGATTATGTTGGAATCGTTAAATTGTATTTCACCTAGGAACACCTACCTCCTGTGGGTCCATGGCCTAAAGGTTGTCTTAATCACCAGTTTTCAGAACTAGGGTTTTGCTCACTAACATGCAGTGTGGTTTTTGTATTAGAAGTACATTTTTAAAAACTCATCTAGTGGAGCACATAGATGTTAATTCCATGTGCTATTTTCATGCCCACCTTTCCCAAACAATCTTATTAGAGGATACAGTACTCGGTTATGTAGCTCGTATTGCTTTTTATGGTAAGAGACTCGCCAAGTGTCTGAATGACATCAAGGAGTGAGTTGAATCTTGTGATAACATAATAATTGAAATTCGAATTGATGAACCATGGATTCCAGTGGACTCGTGGCATCATATTTCACATAGGGTCACCCGTCTCATGATATGTCCCATAAGTTTTCTTCTTCGAGTATTTTTGGAACTAGGGTTTTCCTAATTTATTATAACCATAGATCGATATGAAGGATAAAGGTCAACCCACCATTTCCTTGCACTCCTCTTTCGATCATTTGAATGTCTCTTCCATGTATCCCTAAATTATGCTTAGAAATTCACATGATATCGACTCAATTTACCTATATAACCATTGCATTTTTCAGAAGGGATGTAGCTATCTAGTCTCAGTATCTTCTAGAAACCACATAAAACTAGCAATGTGACATTTCTCTCCTCGAGAGAATAAATTTACTATCACCATAGGCTCAATATTTTTCCCACATTTTCCCTTGGGTGGACGCTTTTCCATTGCTTCTAGTATCTTGGTTGTTAACTAAGTTTTACATGAGCCATTGTCCTTCATTCCCACTGCAACCGCTTGCAATATAGCCAAATGATTGCTCACTTACTATATTTATAGTTCATGGAAGTTCAATTGCACACATGAACTTTGGATGTTTTTTTCTAGGCTCTCAGATGTAGTTTATACCCTATTTGGGATCTTCATAACTTATTGGGTTAATGGTTTGAGTCTTTTACTGATCAAAATCTGAAGGAACCTATTAGCTCTCTAGGAAACTCCTCTAGGTTGTAGCTCGAGGATTCCTGGTAACTTCAATGTTTCTTCAATGGTTTACTAAATGGATCAAGTCAAATGACCTATAAGACCTCACTCACTCAAGACATGCATAAAACTCAATCAAAAGATAAGGCTTCTAACTATCAATGTTCAGAGGGTTGATAATAAGGTGAATAAATGGAGAACTCACTATGGAGGTGTCTGGATCAATAAAAAATTGGTTCTGTGTGGAAGCATGTATTTCTGCACTATTTATGTGCTTTCGGTGGTTAAGAAAACAAAATTCTGGGTCTGTAAGCTACCGAAAGCTCTGCTTTCGATGGCTAATGAACAACTGCTATGTTCACCTAAGCCACCGAAAGCTCTATTTCTGCAAAATTTTAATTACTCATTTAATCACCCTTTTACAACTTTACTTCTATCCTTATGGTATTTCTTCAACTTGTATAAGGTTTGGAATAACAACAACGTCATGGGATGCCTTCGGATCCTAAAGGATTATTGTTGCCTCTGCTAGGGTTTCCAGTGCAAGGTGAGCCTGAGAGCTAGGGTTTGATTTTTTCTTTTGCAACCTCGACAGTCTGATCATCCTGTAGAGCCTAGAGTTGTTCTTCATTAATCTCAGATTCCTTTTTTGCTGCAGGATATACATCCCTCTCATTTTTTAGAATAGAATTATGCAATTCAGTGTTTTTCTTGGTTAATCTTGCATTATTTCTTTTGATCTCTCTCTCTAAGACCTCTAGTTCATATATTTGCTCTAATAGTTGGTTGATTCTCTGGAACCTAGGTTTGCTAGAGGAAGTCTCTGCCATTGGTTCATCTTGACCTTCCCTTGGTGTAGCCGAGGGAAAATCCTCATGTTCTGTTGCAACCTGCGTTGTTAGGTCAAATTCATGCCCTTCTTCTTCAGAGTCTGAGTAAGGTAGGTTAAGTACATGTTTACCTTGTGCTGGAGCCTCCTCCTCCTTTCCACTGAAATCCAGATTTCTCTTGGTTCTGTTGGTCTTGGGATTTGGAGAGGGTTGATCCACTGCCACTGGTGAGATGACCCTTCTCTTCCTCTTGCCACTCCTGGGAGTGGTGGAATTCTTTGAAGGAGACTTTCCTTTTTCTTCTGGCTACAAGCCTGTCTCAAAATCATTCCAAAATAAGAAGTATGTCCATGCTATGTTTCTTCTTTGCAGCAGTTCTTGGATAATGAGCTTTATCAGGCCATGATGGGATAGCCTGCCTGCAATTTTGGTGGGATGGGCTTTGACCTGATGGGCCAACTTGGTCAGGCTCTTGTGTAGGTAGAAAGGCAAGTTCAGTGGGCTCCTGCCAATGAAATGGTTCATCAATTTAAAGTGGCATATCATCACCCTGTTATACCTTCCTTTATAAGTTATATAAACCAAGATTTCTTTCAACAATTGTTGCCACTGCTCCTCAAGCCAGGTTAAAGGTATGCTTTTCTTCCATACTACATTCTTGTGTTCAGGCTTCAAGTAAGACCTAAATTCCACATCCTTCGTGATGGTGGTATTGAATAATTTCTTCCTGGTCCTTGGGAGTTCTACTGCTTCTGCTATTAGGGCCTTATCAACCTGGAACTCTTCATTGCCTATTAATGCCTTTGAGCCATCAAAAGAGAGAGCAAAGGCTTATCCTTGAATTTTCTCACAGAACCTGTAAAAGCCTGCATCTTTGAAGAATTGGCACACCTCTAGGTGTGACTCGAGATAGCCAATGTCTCCCAATTCATGTCTGAGGGTAGGTATTCCTCCTTTCTTCATGTCTGGACTGCTCCTCTTGTACCTACAAAAATCAAAATTCAAACTCTGGGAAGGAGATTACCATGCTGGACTCGGGGAGGGCTTGGATTAGTGAATATGCATGCAGGAAAATGTGCAATGGACTGAATATAGGGTGCTAATTTTGAGGGGATGATCAGTCGAGTGGTACTTGAGCAAGATGACGATAAACTCTGGTGAGAACCACGAGATGGCTAGTACAACAATCATTTTAATTGGAACTTAATGTTTTGTGGTGGTTTGATTGCAATCACGGGACAGGTGGAGGGTAGCTATGGTTTTGGTCTCTATCAGTCACTTTGGTTTAATAACGACCTCTTATTCACCAACTCATGATTTTCTGCAGTCCCCAGTCTTTTCGGCAGTTAAGTGCTTGATTATGACGCTCCTCATGTTAACGATGGTTGATTTCGATGGATGCGCTAACTGTTTTCCTCTTTTGGCGCTTTCGACGGTTAAGGTAATCTTGGATCTAATTTGTAAGCTATCGAAAGCTGGGCTTTTCAGTGGCTAATTAATCGTGATACGTTCGCCTAAGCCACCGGAAGCTGCCCTTCCAAAATTTCATTAAAAACGGCTTCAATGAGCTTTCGGCGGTTAATGTAGTCCTGAGTCCAATTTTAAGCTGCTGAAAGTTGGGCTTTTCGGTGGCTAATGAACTGTTGATACGTTCTCCTAAGCCAGTGAAAGATAAACTTTGATTTTTTATGGAAAAACAGAGCATAAGGCATTCCAACTTTGTTAAACATACCAACATATTTCATAATGTGCCTTGAAATCTTGATCACTATGCAAAAAATAAATTTTCTGAGCTTGACCTAGTGAAGCCTAATTTAATTAGGAGATAATAGAACCTAATGACGATCATGATCATATATATATATATATATATCCCCAACCTGTCGTCATTAATAAACTGGGTGTGCATTTGAGCCATCATGGGAACTTGCCCCCCTCTCCATTCATTCTCTCATCCTCAAAACCATTTCAACATTGATATATACTCAATAAATGATTATGAATCGAACCATGAGTGACACATGGGTGCAACAAGTGATTTGGTCTAGCTGAAAAGTAAATAGGAAATAACACCTTAGAAAGAGAAAAGACTAAATAGCCCTAGGAGGTGAACTACAAACAACAAATGATGTGAAAAAAACCTCTCCCAAACAGAGGGTTCCCGAGTCCCCTACCAAGAAATAAGTAGAAAGTCGATTAGGGGAATTCCAAATTCTAAAATTGGATGGGTCCCCCAATGCACCAAGTCAACGAGTGAAGGTATGAATGGCATAGTTATAGAGAAGGTCGTTGGGGGGAATTCCAGTCAACCCACTGTTATTTTCCCCAAGTGTCCTCCCATATACAGGAGCCACCTATGGGTGATATTCCTAATAGACTGGCTACTAAGCTACCCCAATGTTAGACATGTCCAATAAGTTTTTTGCAGCTTCAACTAAAATCCATGATTTGGATGATCTTTAGAACTGAAAGGCAAAGGTACCCCTATCGGTCCTTCGGTTCTGGTATTGGCACATACCACCCTAATAGGATGGGAATGCTAATAAATTGGTCTCAACCATGTCCAATACAAGAGAATTTTGGTTCCATAAATGTCAACCACTATATCTCAAATGTATAATGACCATGTGGAATTGTTTGGATGCCTATCCCTAAATTCTTATCCTAACTACAAAATCCTTTTCAACATCAAGGGAGGAAGATTAATTTGTTAATGTAGGGTTGATTTTAAGTGTTTTTCCCATTAATATTTATGATAGAAAATTGATGCTCAAAACTAATGTCATTACATTAGATAGTTGAATCAAGATTAAGAAATTAACTAATTTATTAAAAAAATAAAGATCAAGTTGCAAACATATACATCAAATCATTGGGTGAATCCAAATTTGTTTAGATACATTTTAGATGTTAATTAAGTTATTAAATAAAATACTTGAAAATGGGTACCCTAATAGTTATAAGATCGTGTATTTGGTGGTTGAATGTCATCATTAATGAGGGTAAGTTACTTTAAAAAACCCTCTGTTCTCTCGGCATTGACTATTGAAATGAGATAAGGAAGTTATATATATATATATATAATGGGGGAATCCATAAGGGATTTGTGTCTACTACTCACATAATGGATGATTGCTTACGAGGTGAGTGTGTGTTTGAGAATGTTATTAGTCTATTTCTTTGTAGGATGTAATGTGTGGGTGTGTATGTGTCAAATAATAATTGGAATTTGCGAATGAATGTTTCCACAGTGTTTAGTCATTGTGTGCAAGCTCATGGATTTTCATTGTGTAGAAATTTAGAAGTGACCAACATGTTTCGAGTGTCCCCTCCACCCATCATCAGGATCATTTGAAGTTATGGCACAATAGAAAGAAGAGGACAATAGAGTATAAATAGAAAATTAAAAACTAGTTGTTAATTATAAAAACTATCTGTTAATTATAAAAATTATAGATAAAAATGTTTGGGGATAAAGTTGAGAAAAATAAGGTTGAAAAATAAAATAATAAAATAAAATAAATAATTTAAATACTTCATCTCAGCCAGTTATACTTTTAGGGAATTTTGGTAAGCTATTTGACAACATTTATCTTTAATGATGTATACTCTAATGTCTTGGAATGTGAGATAAATGTTAATGCCAAGTAGAGATATGATCGCAAGAGAGGTTTTAACAAAGCAAATCCAAATATCATTTTTCTTCAATAAGTTAAATTTGCTAACTTGGCACTTATAACTTGAATGGGCTTTTGTTGGAAAAGAAACTATTGAGGTATTGATCGCCAACAAGGTAGCGGTGGAGAAGTTCTTGTTATGGTACATTGGCTTCATGCTTTTTTTATTGATCATGGGTGGATCCATCACAAGTATATGTATGGGTTACATTTTTACTTATGGGTAGAATAAAGTGATTTTTTTTTGTATATTCCCCTAACACTATGTAAGATTGGATCACATTGTGGGATTGGATTACCTTTTCCCTTCGTAATGCATAGTAGATTCTTAGGGGTAATTTTAATATGTTTGAGTGGGTCGGTGATAAAGAATGTGGGAATTATCTTCCTATTTTAGGTTATGAGGAAGAATCTTGGAACTTAGGTAAATAATTTTCTTAAATATTTGACCCTAATTAGAATCAAAATTTTGTTGAATATGTTGGTTGGTTTAGATGGTATAATATGCACGGGGGCTTCACTTGTTGACCAATATCCTATCACGTTAGTTCATATTGTGGGTTTTAAAATTATCAAAAATTGAACCAATATATTGCAGGTATTGGGGGGATGAGGGGTTTAAGGTGGGGGTGGGTAGGGTGGTTTATAAAGATTGAGGTATAAAAAGGGGTGGGGAGGAGGTTTTAAGTATTAGGAGGGGGTTTCAACAAAAAGAGTTTGGGTCAATATCTCTCGAAATTAAGGGTATTCTTTAATATCCCACGATCGCACGTGCTATGTGAGAGGTTCACTAAGTGAAGTCCCCGTGATAATATGTGACAAGGACATGAGTATGTTCAAGATCGGATTGATAGGTTTTATGGCCTAAGGGACAGTCTAGTCTTTTCTATAAAACATAGAGGGGTTGATGCCATGATTGGGGCTCTTGGCTTAGACTATTTTCCAATTTCATCTTCTCTCTCATTGTGTATATTTAGGATAATTTGTCAAGGACCCAATTTAAGCTAATTGTACCTAGCTTGCATTTTGAATATTTCATGCTATTACTAATTATGAGTCTTTCCAGGAAGGCATTTAAAGGTAATTTATCTTTAGAAGAAACAAAGAACAAGGTAGGAGCATCAACACCTATAGAGAGTAGAGTCTCTCATAGTTCAAACTCTAAGAAGGAAAGAGACAAGTCTAAATATGGCATGAAGGTGTATAGGATAGGCTCTAAACTCCAATTTGGTGATGGACTAAAAACTATCTGTTTACAACATATGATGAGTTGTAGTAGACGGGTCCAGACTCTTTTTATCTTATCCTAGTCAGCTTGAATCAACTCGGGCTCTAGACCTCAAAACCATAAAGAATAGTGGGTCTTATGATTGTGTCCAAGAGGTGCATATTGGACATAATATCTTGGAAGTGACTCGAAAAGGGATTTTTATCAAGTAGGGAAATGACCTATTACGAGTTAGAGATGAATGATATATTGAGTGATAGAGTTAAAGGAGGATGTTCCTTGTCTTTTATGTATTATTTTTCCTTGGATAAACTTATCTAACATCTTTTCATGAATGTTTTGAGGCATATCACACATCCTAATGTAAATTTTGCATATTTGTAGGCATATTGGACCCTTGGCACAATCAACTAGCAAGAGTTCAAGCATGAAGAGGAGCACTTTGATTAGCATGAGGACACATGGTACATGATTGCTTACTTCAATTTTCATGGGGTCAACATGAGAATATTTGTCCATGTTTGAGGGTTAAAGATAATATTTTGTAGCTATATTGATGGAGGATTGTAACCCTTCAAAGAGGGAATCATCCTAGATCCAAAGGTTGTTGTAAAACCTAAATTTTTAGCTTATCAAGGTGATCCCCTTTGGAATCTATTGTTGCACAAATGACATCATATTTTGAGGATATGGAGAACATATTTCTAGATACACACTCTTTTGGAAGTCCTTTTAATGGGTTTTTGATGTGGTCAAAGCCACGAAATAGGGAGCACTCTCCCTAGAATGCTATAGAGAAACTCATGTGTCAAAATAAAACATTATTTAAAGTGGACTGCTTGTATTGGATATTGAAATTTTGCACACCTGGCATTGTCAAAAGTTCCACTCATGAATTTCCCTAGGTTTCTCTAGAATATTCAAATTAAGAGATAATTTTCACGATGAACACATAAAAGGAGGTCTCTCCTTCACTTGGAATTTTTGTTTTCATTGAGGATAAATCCTTGGACCATTGGGTTGAAAGTTATAAAAATATTTTGCAAGTTTGGAGCTTCATTAAAAAAATATCCAAGGTTGTAATCTTCATTTGTAAATCTATTGTTATACCTTTTGCTTCCTCTTCTATGTTGGAATATATTTTTGTTGTTTCAGGGTTTGTTTACCAGCCTATGAGACGTATAGAGTGACTTGTGTGTCCTCTATAGGGTTTTTAATTTCATATATGGGTTATGTATTGTATTCAGGCTATTATTCTAATGGAAAGTTGTCTTTTACTTCATGCATTCAAATTTAATGTTCTATGATAAGGAAAATGTTTAACAAGAGTGTTGTAGCATCTTATTGAAGGTAGAACATTGACTGAAAGTGAATTATAAAATGGGTTATACATATGGTGGAATCAACAAGCATGGACAAAGCATTATTGTTGATCCTATTTTTTTCTTTAGTGATTTCTTGAAACATTCTTCAGTGATGTCTCTGCATGTTTGGATTTATGCACTTATCTCCCTAGCTAGTTACCAAAATGATATGTTTTTGGTACTTTATAAAAACAAAAGTTGTACTGGGTACTATATCTTTTCTCAAATATCTTTGCCCAAATTATTTGGGCAGATGTTAAGAGAAATAGTCAAAGAACATTTTAAGGGAATACTTGTATAGGTGCATTGATCTGTGGAGCTAACAAATCAGAAAATTAGCTAAGTACTCAAGGATGTAAATAGAAGGCACAATATATTGGGAATTATCGAGTGTATGTTTCTCAACTATATCTAATGGATAGGTGAAGAATCTATTTTGAGAGGTAATATAGAATTTGGTGGGATTCATGTGGATGTCGTGAAATCCCAACACAAAGAGGGATGCTCTATGGGATGTTAATCTCAATTGTAGCAATGATGAACCTATTTTGAGATATTTGTCTTTATTGTTTTTCCCTTAAAAGTGTAAATTAAATCTACCATTGGTTGTTCTTGTTGTAGAACAATCCAACGGGTTTTCCTATGAAGCTACCTATCTTTTAATAGAACCATTATTAGATAACCAATACTTGCATCTTTCAATGTTTTAATATATCTCGAGTCATTTTAGGTTGTTTTAGTGTTATCCAATTGATAAGTGGATGCCACTTATATCTTTAACAATGAAATGGTTTCATTACCTATTGTACTTTGAGGAATCATATGCATAAGTTAGTTGTACAAATATTATAGAAGCTTGGGTAGTGTTGGTCAAATGTCTAGTTCGGTTTCAAGAAATGTTACATAATGCATTTCACACCAAGAAAGGTTCTGACATCGAAGCCTTCTTTGAAAGGTCTTATGGAAATAGATATGGATTCAGTTATGGACCCAATAGTTCTTTTAAAGTTAGGATCAAAATATGGTGAAATGACATATAAAAATGGCATATATTTATATCTCATAAAAACCACATGACTAAAAAAATAGAAATTTAGATTTCTAAATATATTTCTATAAATTGCTCTCACAAACCGAAGTACAAACTGCTATGTAAAATTCAAAATGGGTGGATCAATTATTTTATCGACAAAATATAGGGTTTTAAGACGACGGGTTTATATTGGATCATCAATATATAGGTGGGACTGATAACATAGTTTAGAAGTCATAAAATTAACAATGTTGATAATTTTTCCCCATCCTTATTGTTATTAATCTATTTGGAAACATCTAACATCAAACCATTTAATTTTCATTTTAATGGAAAAATCATTTTAATTTAGTTGAAGATAGCTTCATAGTATATTGAGAATTGTTATAGTATAAAAAATACAATAAAAGTGTGCTTATAAGGGAAATACTTGCCTTAACTTGTGACATGCTTTTACCCTGGAAGATTAATTAGAATTCATTCATTGGAAGGGAATAGAGAACATATTTAGTTCCCTAAGTGTGCCTGATGTTAAAATAGAGGAGGGGGTACTATTTGTGATGCAAAATTGATGATATTCCAGATTGGCAATAGAGTATGAATTACGAAGGGTAAAATAATCATAACTAGGGATGCATGGGACAATAAATTTATCAAAGCATGAAGATCACTTGATCAGTTGATAAAAAACGCTTATGGCCTTGTCATTGTCACCTTATTTGTCCTTAATTGGTGGTTGTGGGGTTACTACATCCAATTGTAATCTACATTAACATCCTTTGGTTTCTGAAATAGGAAATTCAATTAAGAAAATGTTTGAATGCAACCAACCTTTTGTTGACTTGGTTTAATCCTTAGAGGTTGGGGCCCTTATGTTGAGTGACCCAACCTTTTTCTAGAAAGATTATGATTGTGTGTCATTTTGGGCATTACATAATTTGGCAAGGCCTAAATAATATTGTATGGCTTCCTTAACCTAGTGACATATTGGATTCCTAATGGGGTCTAATTTTAGTGTTAACTTTTTTAGCTTGAATTTTAATATATAATGTATGTAATTAGAGGTAATGGAAGAATAATAGGGATATCGTGATAATTTTGGAATAAAGTGTGTGAAGAAAGGCATATTTTTTATCATTCTAAATTAAGTAATGCAATTAATCTAGGTTGTTTTCCATCTAAATTGAAACTTTGTATCCAAATTGAAGTCGCCCTTTATCCATGCCTCTTAAAAAGTGATAGGTGCATGGAACATGGATATGCAGAAATTTGAATTCCATTACCAAAAATTACTCAATAATTTGTATACCATTATAAAATAATATTTTAGACACATTTGAGTACCCAATGAGCACAATGAAGTAATACAAACCTAACCATTAGAGAAAATTTGGGCTCTAAAATGGGACTCCTAAGGAAAATAGTAAAATAATATTTATGAATTTTGGAGGAAGAGAAAAAAACTATTTTTTCTTCATATCTTCAATATATCTCCTTGTGGTTTAACTCATATTTCAAGTCGGAGCACTCGTTGGATGTGAAATTTTATTGTGCGTCTAACAAGTACCCACATTGTATGCTTTTGAGGACCAAAACCCATGGAAAACAAGAAATACATAATAAAAAAACATGTTACTTGTATGTCTCATTTTTCATGGGGTTGGGTCCCTCAAAAATATGCAATGTGAGTACTCATTGGATGCAGAATAAAATTTTGCAAGCAACAATTGCTCCCGCTTGAAATTTGAGTAAAACCACAACGAGATATGTTGAAAATACAAAGAAAAAATGTAGTGTTTTTGTGACAAATATGCCAAATCAACCATTATGGTTGATTATTTTTATTGAAATTCTATCAGTTCTTGAATTCCAACCCATCAATGGCTCTTTGGATTATGAGGTGGCTCTTTTTCTTATGAAGCCCATTTTAGACCCCAAATTTTCTCTAATGAAGATTCAGTTCGAAGAAAATTTAACCAAATCCTAAAAACAAATTTTTATCATGAAGAAGCTACTAGGCTGCTTGGAATGCAATGGTTCAAGGAATATTTCCACCTACGAGAGTTACTTTCCATAAAATCTCAAAGGGGAGGACTTGGCTGCATAACATGTAAACCTACTATCACTCCTAAGCTGACTAAGCAAAGATACAAAACCAAAGCACATGTTTAAGTGTCTCTTTCCTTCCACATAAGGAACACTTAGGATGAGAAATTCCTAGGTTTTGTAATCTATGGCGTAAAGCAAGGCTTTCTATTATAAGGTACCAATAAAATATTTCATTTTTCAAAATAACTAAGCCTTGTGTTTAGAGTCTTAGACTTGAGGTTCCATATCTTATTAATTCTATTATGAAGATGTAGCTTTGGACATATCCAATGATATCCATCGACGAGCTTATATTTTTTAAAGAAATTGAATTAGTACAAATGGCGCAACCCATCCATCAAGACGAGGGGCCCTTGATTCCAATCTTAATGAAAGGTTGTCTAGAACAAGGCTTTTGATTTTTCCCAAAGCAATCTATCAAGAGTAGCAAGTCTAAATTTCGCTTTCAAAATTGGTTAACCATTCTAGTCTTTCGCTTGATAGTGAAATATATCAATAATATTTTGCAAGCCTCTTTTAAATAATCACTTAGATGAGAACCAATAAGTCTCTACCTTGTTATAAAAAAGCATCATAGGTGACCACCATAAAATATGATATTTGAATGAAAGACCCGATTAAAGAGAATTTCTTGTCCATTGGAACCAAGGTTTGATGGATTCCCATGCTTTATGGGTGCTCTTAGCTAGAGAGGTTGTTGCAAACTCTACATGAGTAAATAGACTCAAAATGGATACTAGGAGATATGAATAGTAAAACACCTAATGCTAGATATCACCCAAGCAAGTAACACATAGAATGGAGAATATTACTCACTATCACATTATCCAAAATAAAATAAAAATCAATAGAAGGAGACGAAAAAGTTGGCTAGGGAGGAACTCACAAATTTAGGAGGCGTAGTGGGCTTGGATAGCTCCTTTATTGTCCTCTATCTCCTTGACTTATGTCCCATGCCCTAACTTTCAACTTAACTACTTGGTCTCAACGTGTGTGCCCTCACTCAAGGTATATGATGAATATTTCTACTTGGTCTAGTCTAACATGAGATCTCTGTTGAATATCTCTACTTGAGTTAGTCTAAATCATGCTCTAGCCTGCTAAGGATCTAGTATGCTTAGGCCCTAACTTCGCAAGAGGGTTTAAATAGTCACAAAGGCTAGTTCGCTTTAGGTATTAGTCATGTGTTATATATATATTTGTTTTATTTTTAGTTTTTTCATTGTATGTTATTTTGTGTATTTTTATTTGTAGTTTATTTTACACACACACATAGTGTGAGAGAAACATCTCACAATTGTGAACTTTAACCCCTTGAATCACTAATCCCTAAATCCTCCGACCCTAAATACCTATAAACTTTAAATATGAATGTCCTAATTCGCATAACAAAACCCTATAACCCCTAAATCATCATCTTATATGCTTTTACCCCTATAACCCTTATATATTTGTTTAATATATAACATTTATCCGATATAAGCCAAATCCCTTACCATTACCACTAGTTGTAATGATTAAATGATATATCGCTATAACCCTATAACCCATATTATTGTTAACCTATAATACATATAAATCCATATAGCTAACACCTAAAAACCCTAACCACTCTCATATGTCACCTAAGTCCTAATTTGAAAACCTAACCATTATTACCATAATGCATAAAACCTTTAAACCCTTTGACACCTAACCACTATAACCCCTAGCCAACTAACTAATATATATAGTTAAAATGTAATCTATATAGTTCATATAATTTACCCATTTAACTTCTGTAAATCCTATCTTGTTTGACCATTTAATCATCTAACCCTTAATCCATGTAACCATTTCTTCTTAATCGATAAACACTAACAACAAAAACCTATTAACCCTTTAACCTCTAATCTTAACAATCCTTGTAAATCCTAATTCATAACGCAATATTTAACCTTGACCTACTAACAATCATATGATAATACTTGCATAGATTAAGCATGCCACAACTAAAAGTGCACAAAAGGGGGGAAATAATGGTTAATTTGAAAGGTAATCATAAATCAAGTACATATTTGAAGACACAAGGAGTAGGAGAGTCTCTTGGAGAAAGGAATAGAGCATTGTATCTACTAGTTTAGATAATTAGGGAAACTCAAGATCATCCTAGGGATACTACATGATAAGGCCTAGTAAGAGAAAGTGATTTTGTTATGTTTGTCTCTAGAGTTGCATTAAAAACTTAATAGTTAGGGAAATTTTGAATTCACCTCAAACTCATCCTAGGGATACACCATGATAAGGCTCAGTCAGAGAAACCATTCGATGAGAAGGCCTAGTTATCACATGGTCTTTGCTCAGTTGTCACATGGTCTTTTCCAGTAAACTTAGGAAGGTAATCAAGAAAATTGGCGGGATAGTCATGAAGGACAAAAGGGAGCTTCAAGGGTTTATAGTGTTGTCTAATTTTGGATTAAATTATGGTGAGTTGATTGCAAGGTATAGTAGTGATCTCAAGGGGTGGTAAATCAACTTCATTATTCATAGGTTCACATGATTTAACATTTTTAGGAAATATTTTGATATAGACATCTTTGTTGTCATGTGACTTAGATAAGGGGAGTGAATCAAGATCAACAACGCAGAAAGAGGGTAGGTAATTTTCTCTGGAAGAAGGATATACAACAATAGGCTTATGATCAATTGAATAAACAAAGCAAAGGATAGTTCTTTTCACATGTAAAGGAAAAGACGTGAATGAGATAATAAACAAGATGGAAAAAGCTAGCAAACTAATACCTATTTTTTTCCCTTTAGTCCTTTCATCTTTCAGTTAGCAAAGATCGGCCTCTAGTGGGGTTTATGATCATGGAGTAGTCGGTGAAATATAGACAATCCAATCTATGTATAACCCATGTCCACTATCAGGAGATAGCTTTATGTAAATAAACACACCCAATGATGAATATCTTGTACCTTTGATACCCGGCAACCACGCCAGAAGATGTTAGCGCTAAATTTTTCCGCTTGAATGGCAAGTTTAGAACATCTTAATTTTCATATAAAAATAATTGGTTTATCTTAGGTGGTTGGGATGGATCTCAGGACTATGCCAATGAATCCTCCAATAGTTTAATGACAAACTTCAACTGAATATATGAAACTCAATGAGGTAGAGAGAATAGAGTAAATTACCAGTGAAAAGGAACTGCAAATGATTAATGAAAGGAAGAATATCAAAGGGGCTGCAAATGATTAATGAAAGGAAGAATATCAATATATGAAACTCAATGAGGTAGAGAGAATAGAGTAAATTACCAATAAAAGGGCGCTGCAAATAATTAATGAAACGAAGAATATCAAAGGAAGATGGTAAATTGATCAATCAAAACCATCCCAAGGAGAATGCATTCATCGAATCCTTCAATGAACATCACAATACTTCTCAATGTATACCCATATGAATGACATATCTAACATATCGTCTACTCCACTGAAAGACTCACATACATAATAGCACAATAAAACGCTATGAAAATGTGAAATAGAATGACAGTTTCAGCAGACCCTCTTCCTCACTAAGATATACAATAATTCAAAGAAATCCAAAGATAATCTATTCATTCAGAAAGTAGATGAATATAGCATAATGAAAATAACTGAGAAAATGCATACACTACTGTCAAAGTATCTATCCATATATTTCATAGGTCATTTGAAAACTGGAGAAGTATAACAAAATTACATAACATGTCCAAACGAAGCCAAAAATCCCACAATTCTACACATCCATTGAATTCCCCTTCACTTCTTTTAAATTACCAATTATATTTTTATATCTTCCTATACAACATCTAGCCATTGATCGTTTATTGGAAATTAAATCTAATAATACAAACAAATTTCAAATTTAATACATAAAATCTGGAACTACCCTAAACATACTAGGTAGAATCAAATCTCTGACTGTTAGCCCAAAATCTAGAATTTGACTGCTGATTTATTTCTTGAAAATATGGCACCTTCTCGAACTGGTTTTCTTTATCGAAATAGCTAGGATCTTCATTTGCTAATGTGCCTCATCAATTGAACATAGAGGACCTTCGAAAAAAGTTCATCTTAAAAAAAACAAAAGTTGACTCGAATCTCTAATTGGGTGTATGAAATCTAGCATTTGCTTGAATTTCTGATCATCCAAATCTCAACTGTAACAAAGCAATAACTAGAAACAAATTCACATATTCATCTTTGAAACAGATCTTGCGGCTTTCTCCTTGATAATACATATTGCATGGAGCGGGATATATTCCAAATGGAGTGACAATTATTAAATATAATACTTTATATTGAAAACTCGCTTCATGGATCTGTCAACGCATAGTGCAGAAGCTATTGACACGAGGGAGCTTGGTTGACCATGGAGTGACTGCTTTGAGAGTGGCGGTTGGTATGATTGTTGGTGGAGACTTCTCATTTGAGTTTGTACTTGGTGTAATTTTTTTTTCCAAACTTTAAAACTATTATAAAATAATAATTTTAAAGTATTAATAGTTTTACTATCATGACATTAATAAAATACACAAGTTAAATTTTGGATCTTAATATACACACCTAAATCACCTATGATACTAACCTAATTCATAGAGTCAATCTAAGAAACTAACTTAGGCCACCCAAGCCACACACCTAACCACCTCACCTAATGTACTTATGCACACACCTAATAGTATATATAATTCATTTACAATGTACACAATTTTTTATATAAATATATAAATCAAATAAACTATGATTACATGAGTATTTATATCAAATTAGAACTTCAACTTGCATGAATATCACTTATGCTATCAATGTTTGGTCAACATTTAATTTGGACCCTAAATGTAGTAGTGAGAAGTAATGTCCAAGTATTCTCAATCCTCGTGCAACTCAAAATAAATCCTTGAAAATAAAAATAAGTCAAAAAATGTATGTTTGAAGGTGGATCTTATTATAAGAAAAGAAAAATAAGGTATTTCCCCACATCTACCAGCCTAGGGCTAGTTGAGGCCTCAATGTACCCCCTTATCTATTTGTTAGATTTATATCTATATGATTTAGTGTATAGTATTGAAGTTTTCAACTTTTAGGGATTTATCCTACCATCCCAATTGTTAATAAAACAAAAATTTCATATCATATTGGCTTTATTATGGTTATTAATCTTTCATCTTATTTTTTTAACTACTAGATTCATTTTTTATAAGATTGAGTATGGTTTTAAATTTAAATTCTATAGATGAAAGATAGTTGCACCCTTTCAAATTTTATAAATAATTATCTTAATAATATATTGATGACACTTCCAACCAATCATGATTTTATAGATATATTTGTTAAATTCCTTTTGAAATCTAGGCCATCTTCCATTTGAATATCATATTTCTAATAGTTTAGGACAAGCATGTACAATGGATAAGGACTTTGTGTGGTTATGTATTTGGTTTATATTGCATTTCACATCACTCTTTAAAACATATATTTCAAAGCTGCAATAACAGTATGATTTAATGGAAAAATCAAAATAAATTACAGACACAAATTGTCAAGATGACTCTTCCTCTAAGGTAAGAGAGGAGAGATCAGTTTTAGCTCCAAAAAATGCCCTCTATTATTTTCCTTGAAGAGGAAATTGTTTGGGGACACCAATATTGTAGATCTCAATTATTGAAAAAAAAGCAACAGAGGAACTCATGATTATCTCAAAGTCATTTCCAACATCCTACTTTCATGTACTACTTGTTCAATTCAAAGCGAAAATATGAGAAAATATTTAACATTGGTTTAACCAAAATTATCATTATCTACCCTAACTCTAGATGAGAAGACACAAGATGGACGAAAGTCACTCCCTCCCTATGGACATGGTGTTTAGTAGGGTAGAGGGGACATAAGGCAATGATAATAGGCTCATGGAAAAGTGGAAGTAAGTCTAGCACTAGCGTTGTAGTCAGATGATGCATGAAAACATGAACGAGGGGAGTAATTGTGGTCACATACAACCGCAAAAAGGAAGAGATGTGGAGGAAATGTTTGTTTTTTAGAATGATTCATAGACGAATGGGGTCTCAATCCATCAAACATTTAGTTTCTAAAATGTTTGACATTAACAATCACACTTTTTTCCCTAGAAAAAATCATAACTTCTATTTAAATGAAAAGATAATACATATTGTGTTTACTTCAATAGAATTGATCAAAACTCGAGAAGATTGATCCACCCCAAAAAAGAGATTAGAGCTTGAAACAAACCCTTAAAATTACATAGGATAAATAGTGCTTGACACATATGTATAACCTATGTAGTGCAAAAATCACTCAAAATAATCATATTGCAAAAGCAAAAGTTAAAAACTAACGGGGAAGGAGGATCGCCCTTGGTCTTGGAATGTTTTCCTTTATTTATTTTCAACATCAATCCACCTACATTCCTACATATTTGAAGGAACGTTCCTCTTAGGTGGAGGGAATCTATATTTGAAGGAACGTCCCTCTTAAGTGGAGGGAACCTTAACCTCCTACACCTCCACAAAGACAAAATACTAGGGATAGAGTTGAAACTTTACTAATGGTGTATTCAACAAGTAAACATGGATAATATGGTTTCTTACCAACATAGAGAAGACGGTGCTTAAGAATCGATATCTCTATTGTTATCAAAGGGAATTATGTATAATGTGATGCTCTTCCCCTATATATACCTCACCATAATTTGAAAATTCCCCCATGGCTAGATGTAAAGACATTTGAATTGTCATAATTGATGTAGACAAAGACACAGATTTTGACAGGCCATTTGTAGTCCTCAACATAGATCTTTTCAACCCTATATGAGGTATCTACTAACTACTCTAATGAGGGTGATGTTGTGGGTGTAGATTATCCATCAATATGATCATTGTTCTTGAGAGGTTGCAAGATACTTATTATTCCTCCTATGTTTCGGATTGTCATATGGTAGATTGCTTGGAGGATTCTCATGACATGATGGATAATGAGAAACATCGAAACTTGCATGTGCTTGATGTGTTTGAAGATGAGCTTAATGAGAGAGAAGAACTTGTTTTGTTGGAAGAGGAATTTGAGTTGTCTCTTGATAATGGTTACACACTTTTTGAATAAGTGCATGATTCCACTATCTTGTAACCAACATATGAGGAAAGTTTCACACAGGTGCATGATCCTACCCCTATGGGTCCTTCACATTATGAAAATTTTGCACTTTCTAATCATTTGGGTGAGTTGGTTCATTCTCCTACATCCTACACTTTAATATATTGGAGCATTCATCCTAATGAAGTATGGGTGAAAAGTTTCCTTTTTATGGTGCCACATGAGGAGTATGAAACTCCTATCTCACCTTTTTATGATGACATGACTAGAGAGCCTTCTTATTTACATTTGCAACAAAATCCTTTGTTACCTTACGATGATACACATCTACATGGATTCACCTATGATGTTCACTTAGTCACTTGAAGACTCATGATTTTCCTTGCTCCTTGCTTAATTCATATGATGTTGGAGGAACTTCATCCTATACTTAGATGAAGAGATATATTATTGAAGTACGTTCTTATTGGAAACAACATCCTTTGTTATTTCTTAATGATACGCATATTCATGGGTGTATTGATGAGACTTCTTTGAGCAACTAGAAGTCTCCATGTTTCGAGCTGCATAAAATGTAATATTGACAACCAAAATATTATGTGCATTCCCTTTGAGTTTTGATTGAAGATTATGCAACAAGTCTCATGTCCATTGTTAACAAATTTCTCACAATTTATATGTCTCACAACATGTTATTTTGGGGGGGGGTTATAACAAACCCTAAAACCTGAGTTAATGTTTCATTTTGGTTTCCCTTGAGGTCCTCTATCAAAGCCAAGTATCAGATCAGAAAATAGGGAAGGCCATACAATGTTTGGGAAGCCAAAAAGTTCCCTAAACTAATGGAGTTTTTAACCATCGAAATCACCTAGTATTATTTCCCTTCCTTCCTCCTTGAAAAATGCAAACCCTGAATGTTTCTAATGAATATCTAAGTGTCTAAAAGTTGAATTAGGATGTATTAAGACCTCCCAACCCCCTCCATACAAAATTCAAAATCATTTGGGAACATTTGGGTTTCACTAATCCAAGGTTTAAAAAATGGCCAAAATGGAGTAATTTCACAAATTAGGGATATTACAATTTCCCGTGATGTTGGGAATTTAGTTAGGTTTATGATGACATGTTGTCATTTTGAATCCTTGTATGTGAACCACACTAGTCTACGTCGAAGGGTTTGCTAAAGAATATTACATCTGTGAATGTTTAGAAGCATCCCTTGGTTTAGGTTTTTCCATTTAAAGGTTATCAAGGGTTAATTAACAATAAGCATGGATTATTTAGGGGCAATTAAATGTTAATAGGGGTCATTTAAGTGCAATTAGTGGTTACCTAGAGTAATTAATGGTAAAATATGAGGTTAACTAGGGGTCAATTATAGGGTAATTAATCGTAAATGAAAAAAAAATATTTATGAGCAATCCTTTTAAGACCTCCCAAGCCCCTCCATATAGAATTCAAAATCATTTGAGAACATTTGGGGCAATTTGGGTTTCACTAGCCCAAGATTCAAAAATTGGCCAAAATGGAGTAATTTCACAAATTAAGGATATTACAGTTTCCCATAATGTTGGGCATTTAGTTAGGTTTAGGGCGACACATTGTCAGTGTGAATCCTTGTATGCGAGACACACTAGTCTACATCGAAGGGTTTACTAGGGAATATGCCATCTATAAATGTTTAGAAGCATCCCTTGGGTTTTCTATGTTGTTGGGAGCAAAGAGTGGGGAGCGAAGTGAAAAGCGAAATTTTCAAAAGCTCCCATTTTGGGAGCGTTTCAGGAGTGTTTTATGTATAGTATATATTTTAATATATCTTAATGGATTTATATCTAAAAAAACATGTAGGCTGTTGAAATAGCTATATAATACATAGATTAAACCATATAACATCAATTATCTAGTAGTTATAACTTAACATTATCATCAAATGATCAACCATAAAAAAATTTGTAGAAACTTGGCAAAGAAGCAAGGTTTCATAACATTGTCATCAAATGATCAACCTAGCATAGGAACTTTTAGTATAGGAAAGGAAGGGAACGCCTCGAGAGAACCTTGGGAGCGTGCTCCGAAAACTGAGATCATTTTGGGAGCGAGCTTCCAAAGGAACCAATATTTGAGAGCAAGAGCGAGGGGTGGAGGGCTCTCCCACATAGCATAGGGTTTTTTCCATGAGGTTTTTCTTCTAAAAACATAAAGACCATTTAAAGGTTATCAAGGGTTAATTAATGGTAAGCATGGAATATTTAGGGGCAATTAATGGTAAAGTAAGGGTCATTTAGGTGCAATTAGTGGTTAACTAGGATAATTAGGGGTTAATTATGACGTGAATTAGAGGTCACTTATAGGGTAATTATTCATAAATGAAAAAAATATTTAGAAGCAATCCTTCTAACCCCACTCACCCCCCCTAAAAAAAAAATATGAAAATTAAACTTTTGGCAATGGTCTTTAGAACACCACCTCCAAAAGTAAAATTCCCTTAACTTTTAGGGAGAATTTTTAGAAAACCACCCTCTAAATGTAATGGGCATTTAACAATTGGAGGCAGGTTTTTACAAACCACCGCTAAAAGTTCAATTCTCAATAATTTTGGAGGGTTTTTTTTATGCCTTTAAAATATCTTGAGGGAGTCTTTACAAAAACCCTCCAAAATCATGAGACGGTTTGAAAACACCCACCCATAAAAGTCTAATTCTCATGCCTTTGCAGGGATTTTCTAGTAAACGTCTTCAAAAACGTCTTTAAGAGAGGTCTTTCTAAAACCTCCTTAAAAGTCTTGGGAAATAGACTTTTAGAGACAATTTTTCAAAAGTTCAATTCTCAAAAATTTTGGGAGATTTTAAAAATCGCCCTCAAAGACCTAAAAAAACTTTCAAGGAGAAAGGGTTTAGCAAAACCGCCTCAAGCCAAAACCACCCCCAAAAAGGTGATTTGTTTTAATGAGTAGTTTACAATTCCCATATATATTTCTCTAATAGAGAAAGAAAGAAGGTTTAGAACATAAAGCCAATCTAAAAAAATAACCCAAAGACCTTTTAGATGAAGCTTAAAGCATCAACCACTTAAACTAGCTCCTATCACTTAAATCTATCTACATATTACAATATTATATTCAATAAATGTATTTAATATTACATTAAATATTTGGAACATGTGAAAGTTGTCATTTCCACAATTCCAATTCATAAGGATGGCAAGAGACCACACATTAAAAGAAACTCCATTGCTTTTTGAGAGCCCATAAAAATTATGTGATAGGCATGTAAATGTAATGATGATGATAATTACACTCAATTAAAATACTATCTACATATTACAAATAATATTATATTGAATACATACTACAAATAATATTATATTGAATGAATGTTATAAATATTACATTAAATATTTGCAACATTGTGAAAAGTTCTTAATGTCAATTCCACAATTCCAATTCATAGGGACTGCAAGAAACCACACAATAAAAGAAAATCCGTTGTTTTTTGAGAGCCTAAATACAATTATGTAATATGCATGGGGTGATTGCCCTAGAATATAGAAATAACCAAATAACCACATAGTGGAGTGGAACCTTACTTTTTTTTTTATATTAGCGTTAAACAACAAATAAATGGCCCTCTATTATGATATACAATCAGAATCCAAATTGATAGTTAAAAAATTGATTCAAATAAAAAAGAGTCAAGGGTGAAATGCTTCCACTTCAATTAGTGATTACTCCCACTGCTAGGTAGTGATGTCTTGAATAACGGTTTTACTGTTTACTGACCCTCCTTTCATATCTGATTTTAGATGTTTAGAAGGTGATATTATAATAGAACATAGCTACAGGACCTTTACTATTTTCGAGCTTCCTGGTAGGGCCTGGCTCAATAAAAAAGAATATAAATGAAAAAGGGCATAGCAGAAGATCCCTGAACCCACTAAATGGGGGCACAAAGGGAAGGGTTCTATCAACATTAAGCCTTGTGGTACTTTCAGGGTAAGGGTAATGACGATGATAAGTACATTCAATTAAAATGAATTTTGTTTTTACATTTTGTTTTTATGATTAAAAATATTGAAGTCAAGCTTGACTAAATCTCCTTGCGTGCAAAACAATTATTACATAATTATTACAATTATATAAAGATGATGATAATTACAATCAACTAAGATGAATTTTGTTTTCACATTTTGTTTTATGATTGAAAATATTGAAGAAAAGCTTGGCTCCTTGCCTTTGATGAATTACCCAGTAGTTTTAGCATTCTACTGTTTTGACCTATGAACTAATAACATATATATGCAAAACTTCTCAAAATTAATCTATCTAAAATCCTAACAATGAAGAAACTTCTCAAAACTAATCTATCTAAAATCCCACAATGAAAGAAATTAAAAATCTATCTAAAATCACATAATGAAAAAAAAAATCCTTAAAAAACTTCTCCAAACTAATTTAAAACTAATCTATTTGAAATCCCACAATGATGAAAGTATTTTTAGCACTGTACTTGTTTTTGACCTATGAGCTAATAAAATATATATGAAAACTTCTCAAAACTAATTTATCTGAAATCCGACAATGAAGAAATTTCTCAAAACTAATCTACATTAAATCTCACAATGAAGAAATTAAAAATCTATATGAAATCCTACAATGAAAAAATTAAAAACCCTTAGCCAGCCAAACCCCAAACATGTGATTTAATGGATTTCTTCTATAAAAAATAACTACAAAATATCTCAGTTCCCCTACCCTCTTCACCTTCAAAATATCTCAATTCCCCTACTCTCTTCACCTTCACTAAATACAGTAGACCTCTTCCAAAACAAGCAAGTTGTCCCTAATATCATATATACAATAATAATAAAAACAACCAGATGGAAACACGATAAAGACCATCAGTGAAGTGCTAATGGTGTGTAAGACAATGTTACCATTGGCATTGATCGTGAGGTGATGTTCTCGATTATCCCTTGTAATGCCTCATTCATTCACTTCAGAATATTTAATCTAAATCCCACATTATATTCTCCCCCACATCTCACTTCACAATTGCGGTAATGCGGTAATGCTTATAGTGGAAACATAAAACCACCAATAACTCATCCACCCCCACATCTCACAATTGTAGTAATGTTGGTAGTGGAAGCGTAAAACCACCAATCACTCATACTCATCACAGTTGGTGGGTTTTTTATTTGGTTTCATTATCCACATTTCAATGAGTATTTCATTGTATTTGATAAAAAAACATCTTTTATCAAACATAAAGTGCATGAGTTTATGAGCTAGATGTTGCCTCATATATTTAGGGGCTAGGGGCTATAGTCGCCACTATAACATGTTGCCCATATTTTATTTTTATTTCTCATTTTCCTTTCACTACCAATAAACAAGAGCCATGTCGTGGTAATATTCCCAACTTCATGGTTAGCTATGAAAATAAGTTTCTTTACAATGGAAACACTTGTTGAAGGAGTTTTCTTTGCATTTGATTAAATAATAATAGTTTAAAAGTTAAAATTGAACCATCAAAGTTTTCCTAAGATAAATTATGAAGTTCATAACTTAATTTCCTAAGATAATTAATGAAATAACTTGGATATGTTTGACAACTAATTTTATTAATGTGTCTATTGCTAAATTTCTATGGTGGTAGGTTATGTTGGATCTATGTTGATTTTTCTTAATTGAATATAATATAATATAATTTTTTTATTAATGTATTTTCTTAAAAATTAAAAAAACTATTTATAATTTTATTTAATATATATATGAAATCTTTGTTATTTTTTCTTAAATTGAATATAATATAATATAATTTTTTTATTACTATATTTTCTTAAAAATTGAATAACTATTTATAATTTTATTTAATATATATGGAATCTTTGTTTATCAATTTTATGATAATACATTTATAACTTTAAATGATTTGATTTGTAATAGATTTTACAATGAGATAAATTTTCCAATAAGAAAACAATGATTTTGGATTTTGGTGAAAGAAATTATTATCTTACTATGACAAAATGAAGCATTTTTCATTTTACAATGAAATAGATTTTACAATAAGAGAACAATGATTTTGGTGAAATAAATTATTATCTTACTATGACAAAATAAAGCAATTTTCATTTATCTCACTTGATGATATGGCAATGTAGATACAAATTAAGTTAATCATCAATTGTTTAGTTTGTTAATCTCTCATCAAGCAATTTTCATTTATCTCACCTAATGATATGTCAATGTAGATACAAATTAAGTTAATCCTGATGATATGTCGTTGTAGATACAAATTAAGTTAATCCTCAAAAAAGATCTTCAAATATGAAGAGTAAAGTTTAGATTGAACCAAGCCATTCTAGAAGTTCAGAAATTTTGTCTATTTAACCTGAAATTTATGATAGATTTTACAGTAAGGAAACAATGACTTTGGTGAAACAAATTATTATCTTACTTGGACAAAAATAAAGCAATTTTTATTCATCTCACCATTTATACTTAGAAGTTTAGAAAATTTGTCAATTTAACCTAATATGTCAATGTAGATACAAATTAAATTAATCCTCAATTGTTTAGTTTGTTAATCTCTCATCATTGCCCAACATTCATTGCCGAGCATTCCTGTATTAAAAGAAAAGATCTTCAAATATGGAGAGTAAAGTTTGGATTGAACCAAGACATTTCTAATATGTCAATGTAGATAGAAATTAAGTTAACCCTCAACTGTTTAGTTTGTTAATCTCTCATCATTGCCCTTGCATCCGGTATTAAAAATAAAGATCTTCAAATATGAGAAGTATAGTTTAGATTGAACCAAGATATTTCTGAATTTCTGATATGTCAATGTAGAACCAAGATATTTCTGAATTTCTGATATGTCAATGTAGAAGTTAATCCACAAAGTTTAGATTGAACCAAGACATTCCAGAAAAATCCACCTTAGTTTAAAAATCTTGAAATTATGTTCTTGATTATTGTTTCGACCAAATTTTCTTTTAGTAGTTTTTAATTAAAAACATCTTCAAATATGCTAACTGAATTTTAGTAGTTTTTAAGTTAAAACATCTTCAAATATGAAGGGTAAAGTATAGATTGAACCAAGACATTTTAGAAATCCAATTAAAATGGTCCTGGAATATATATAAACTTTGCTAAAAAAAATCACTTTAATTAAAATGGAATTATGTTCTTGATTATTGTCTCGGCCAAATTCTCTAACAGAATTTTTTGTGGTTTTAAGTAAAGGTTTGCGTTTATTCGATTTTTTACATCTACTATACTGACAAGTAATCAAATTATCGCTGAACTGTTAATTAGCAGTTTTTAGTTTACAGTTAACTGGATTGTAAAACAATCCAGGCCAAAATTAATAATACAAAAATGCAGCTAAAATTTGTTGCATGCCCATTATCACACTGTCTTGAATTATGAGCTAAGTGGATCATTTAGTTAACAATCCAGGCCAAAATTAATAATACAAAAATTCGGCTAAAATTCATTAAAAAAAAATTTGTTGCATGCCCATTATCACACTGTCTTGAATCATGAGCTAAGTGGATCGTTTAGTTAATGTATATAATTAATATATACATTACTTCATACTTTTTATCTTTCTAGGCAATGTAATACCCAATTTTTTTAAAACTTTATGACGACCAGGTCTTTTATCTAAAATATAATCGCCCTTAAGGTTAATCAAATCAAATAATAATCTGCAACATTTACCCAACTTTATGACCACTACGTCTTCCAGTTTTTAGTTTACAGTTAACTGGATTGTAAAACAACGGCCAAAATTAATAATACAAAAATTGGGCTAAAAATCATAAAAAAAAATTGTTGAATGGCCATTATCACACTGTCTCGAATAATGAACTAAGTGGATCGTTTAGTTAATGTATATAATTAATATACTATTACATTACTTGATGCTTTTTTATCTTTCTAGGTAATGTAATAAAATGATGCCGGTTCATCGCTGAGCTTGTGGCTTATCCTTGCAAAAATGCCCTTCCTCTCTCTTCCGTCCCTTGAGAATTCAATCTGCTGAACCGACTTGCCGAGAAGATGAACGTTCGCTTGACGGTTCGTTCGCTCGAGACCAAGATTTCGCTACACCCCGGGTTTGCTTAGGGCCGATATGGTGTCAGTGCATATCTAATACCTCACTCCCTATCCGATCTCAATCGATCCTGTTCAAACCTATCCTCAGCGGCACGAAGGGGAGAGGCACTTCTTACCGGAAGAGAGTAGGCAAGTACATTCTACCATTTTTAAAAACTTGATACTTTTTATCTTTCTAGGTAATGTAATAAAATGATGCAGATACATTCTACCCATTTTTTAAAAACTGTATGACAACTAGGTCTTCTATCTAAAATATAATCGCCCTCAGGGTTAATCAAATAATAATATGCAATATTCACCCAACTTTATGACCACTAGGTAAGGTTAATGAAATAATAATAAGCAATATTCACCCAACTTTATGACCGCTAGGTCTTCCATCTGAAATATAATCATGTGCAATATTCAACATTATAATGGTATTATGTGCAATATTCAACAGCTTTTCAACATAATAATGGTATTATGTGCAATATTCAATAGCTTTACAACTCTGCTATAGGTAATGCCAACATCTATTACTTATTATGGGTTTGGAATTCACTTGGCAAATCATGCTTTTCAGACAGTTCAAGTATATTATCCCATAAAAAGGCAAGCTTTACCTTATGCAAATTAGGCCCAATATCCGTCCTATCTTTACCTTATGCAAATTAGCCCCAATATCCGTCCTATGCAAATTAGCCCCAATATCCTTCCTATCAGGTTTCTTGAAAGAATCATTATATGTAATGCAATCTTCTTTCTTACATCACACATTATTTTCTCACAACACACATTATTTTTCTGGATTGACTGCATGCAGTACCGGCATCTAATGAATAAGCACCTGGTCTATTTTTTTTTAATAAAATCCATTTTATTGGTCTGAATGAATCTTACTCGGGCCTCTAAAAAAGGAGATAAATTATACTCACACATTATAGCACTCAAGCACTGCCATAATATATGGCATATTATATTGCTTCTTTCTTACTTAATTTAACGGCATAATATATTATGGCATATTATATTGCTTCTTTCTTACTTAATTTAACGGCACTCAAGCACTGCCATAATATATGGCATATTATATTGCTTCTTTCTTAATTTAATATTGGGCTTGTTTTCAGTATCACTTGCAATTGGACAATGGATGCAAACTGCACAAAATGGATATCACCGATTCAAAATAATTTTTTTCAAAATAATTTTTTTCAAAATAATTTTTTTCAACTTAGATAAAAGTCAACGTCAAATTAATATCAAACATTGGACAATCGATGCATTATCATTCTGCACAAAATGGATATCACCGATTCAAGAACATTTTAAAAAAAAATAGATAAAAGTCAATGTCCATTTGCAATTTAATATCAAACTTTTAAAACAATAAGAAACTAGCAAAACTTTTCTCGACAAGTTGAGTAGCTTTTAACATTTTTTTTTTTTGTTATTTTATAATTAATATCAAAGTTTTAAAACAATAGCAAAACTTTTCTCGAGAAGTTGAGTAGCTTTCAACATTTTTTTTTTGTTATTTTATAAAAGGACAAGTTGAGTAGCTTTCCACATTAATTTTTTTTCATCCTAATTTTATTTTTAAAAAAGAATTTAATTTTATTAATTTTAATTAACATTATTTTTGTTATTTTATAAAAGGAAAAGAATTTAATTTTAATTAATTTTTTTTTTTTTTTTAAAGAAAAAGAATTTTATTTTATTAATTTTAATTAACATTTTTTTGTTATTTTATAAAAGAACAAGTTGAGTAGCTTTCAATATTAATTTTTTTGTTCATCCTAATTTTATTTTTAAAAAAGAATTTAATTTTATTAATTTTAAATTTAATATTACCTGATAACCAACACCAATGGCTTCCAGCATTATATATTCATCAGAAGGATAAAAAGTTGTTATATTTATCGATTCTAACGTCTCCGACTACCGGTGGAGTGATTGCTAGTTTTGGCATGTTGGGAGATATCATTATTGCCGAACCTAAAGCATACATTGCATTTGCAGGTAAAAGAGTAATCGAACAGACATTAGGTCAGAAAGTGATTGAAGATTTTCAGGTTACTGAGCATTTATTTGGTCATGGTTTATTTGATCTGATTGTTCCACGTAATCTCTTAAAAGGTGTTTTGAGTGACCTATTTAAGCTTTACGGTCTTCCTCGTAAAAAAAAAATGAACGTTGAGTTTTTTCCTTATAAAGAAAAATGATCAAATCGAGTTCCTTGTAACGGAAGTGACAGTGATATAGTTTCTTATTGCAGCGAAATAAATAATTATTTCTCTAAGAGAATTGCTTTTCACCCCTTTTTACCAACAATTTATGATCCTCAATCCTATACTAACAATAAATATAGCCAGCCAATTTTCCGCTCTCCGAAATCAGATAAATTTTGGTCAGGATTCATGTTCTTCCACTATTTTATTATATAGTATTAACCAACACCAATGGCTTCCAGCTGCAATAATAATCATAATCATGTACAATATTATGGCTTTGCATTGTCAAATGAAGAATCTTCAAAATATAGTCTCAGAATTATCAATACACGCTGCGCCCTCGATCGAACAAAACATGTTAAGTGCCGAAAGGCTTGTATGGGCTTCTCTTGATAACCCCAGTTAACTCCCTCGGAGAGTCAAGCCCATGGTTTGCTACTGTATGAGTATACTGCAAGACATTGTTAAGAAAAGTCCTGCAAGCATCTTGAGTAAAAGATTCAGGTACATTTGCACTGCCATTAACCATTACGGCCTGCCAATAAGGCAAAACAGCGATCAAGGACTCAGCAATCTACTCAAACGGTACAAGGATCATCTGAGGAACAATATCATGTTTGAAAACCATGTGACAAAAGTTGCCTGTCCAGTTTTCAGGGCCAACTGCTTCAACAAGTCCTACATCCCCCACTAAAGGACATCCAAATGTTATACAGAAAGGAGAGCGTTGCCTCAACGTTAACCTCTTTTCCAGTACCCATAGTTGTGGCCAAGGTTGCAACTGCCCCTCCTAAGGAATTACCCACAAATTTTCACCTGTTTGATCGTGGAATGCATCAACATAATGTTAAAATAAGTGACTAAGTATTTCCTCTTTTTATAAATCTAAGATCATTCTGTACTGAAAGATAATTTAGATTTAGTTTACATTTGCTTGGAAATTTATAAACACAATGGATCAATATTAAAAACGGAACATTTAGATTTAGTTTACCTTTGTTTGGAGATTTATAAACACAATGGATCAATATTAAAAACGGAACAGAAGGAGCCGCCACCACGAGTGTAGTTTACGGAACGATGATAAGAAGTTGCACTTGTTCCTCTTTCAAGGGAGCGCCTTCGCAAGGGTATTCATACGCTACGCATATAGCTAGGAATATCATCTACCAACCGGAAACTTGCTTCACTCTTTTTTATATTCAAGAGAGTGCACACGGAATAACAAAATCTATAAACTTTACCAATAAAGCTCAATAACCCACTGCATCAGAAAGATTTAAATTCCTCAACCATCCGAGGGAAAGCACCTACTCTACTTAGGCCCGTTTCCTCTATCGGTGGTTTTTTTACGAGCGCTCCGGAAAGAGGTAATTTCTTTGGATCAACTAGGGAAGTGAATTGCCTCGCTTACCGTAGCGGAACTAACTGCAACTAGTTACCCTATGCCGCTAGCACAATGTAATAAGTGAAAAGCTACCAGGAAACGAAAGCAAACCATATCTTTGACGTAGGCTTTTTTGCCTGAAAGCTTGAACTGAACTAACTGTTTAAGGATCTATTTCTTTTCGTGAGCCTGGTTTCATGCAATCTTAGATAAAAAAATTTAATAAATGTATCATATATTCCTGGTATCGAGAGCTCTAATCGGCTATTTCCAAGCTACTCTGAAGTCCTCTTTCCAAATATATTTGCTAGAGGTGTAGTACCCCCCATTATATCTCCCTGCACAAAATGCACAAAATAAACTGAGATCGGCAATAAATAAAGTTATGGGGCTGGGAGTACCTATCTTATAAGTAAGTCCCATAGGGAATGCCCCTGCAGTAGTCCCCGTGCTATCTCCCTGCACAAAATAAACTGAGATTGGCAATAAATAAGTTATGGGGCTGGGAGTACCTATCTTATAAGTAAGTCCCATGGGGAATGCCCCTGCAGTAGTCCCCGTGCATTAAGACGTTCAATGTAGTACCACCCATGTCCAGAAAAGAATACACTTGGGCTTGTGGCCCATTTCTTGCGTGATCGGAGTGCAACTAAAATTGCCCCGGTTGCTACCGGAAAAGGCGTTGCACTTCCACCCCCTTTCATGCCTGGAAAGGTGTTTATAGCCTTTGCGAGTTCTTTCGCTGCCTTCAATGATCTTTTACTGCCTTCATACTTGATCAGTTCTTGGGCTTTGTTTTCGATCTCATATCCTTTAGGTTTAATGATTAAATCCTGCACACCTTCCTTCTCGATTTCATCGGAAGTTTTCTTTATCAGCATTTGAGTTTTTATTTCCATCAAGTTTCAGAATACAATTGCATTTAGCTTCCGTTGTTGTTCTTGTGCTTGAGCCAATTCCTCAATCTCTGCCCGACAGTCTCGTAATTCAGTTCCCACATTTTGCAATGTTGTCAGTATCTCAGTTAGCATAACATGTTTCTCCCCACCTTTCCATTGTACCCACTCTTCCTTCTTTACCTGGAGGCGGCTTTGCTTGCTCTTGCGGATTTAGTTCACTGTTCATAGTAGTTATCACTTTGGTTTATCATTTCCTGCTTACCTGAGCTGTCTGCTTGCACACGGAGCGGTTTGTTAGATGGTCAGGGAATCACAAATTAAAAGAAAAAAATACTACCTTTATATTTCCTGTGCACTGAATCCAGTAGGTCCATAGTGTTGTAAGAATGTTGCACGACTCTACTCGGGCAAAGACTATACGCAGAGTCTGTATAATGGTGGGGTGGAGGCTGTCAACACATTGGCAGGTCTGTAACTACAACTTATATATATATATGATAATAAAAATTAAAATAAACAAACATATATACATAAACCATGATAGTAAAAAATTATTACTAAATAATAAGTGACAGACTTAATAATCATTGTCATTGTCATTATTAAGGTGGCTTAAATTTAAATGTTTATTAGCGAATTTGATGAGGACATGGATCCTTGCACGGTGGAGGTGCTACAGGCAACTCTCGACAAAAGAAAACCAGGAACACCAGGATAAGCACTCAAAGCAAGGTGATCATCTGAAGCATTCCTTCTTGAATGCTCATGTCTGTGCAAGGACGTTCAGAAGGATCAGAATCGTGCATGAGAGTATAGGAACGCTCTAGAGGATAAAAGGTGGAAGATACACCACTGTGGGGTAGCAAAGTAAGGGCAGGTAACAAAGAGTCTTCGGGGCGAAATGGTAATCCATAAAAGGGTAACTGACAGTTCGTGGATGAAGGAAAGGCAATGGATTCTCCTGGGTTGGTTGGTTCATGTATTATATATGTAATAACGCACACAAAAATAATAAAGGCAAATTAATAAATCCCATCCATTCATCCCCGCCCTGTTGTTAGGACAGTCGTGATATATTCCATGTAGTCTAGCACGGCCTCCACCCTGAACAGATCCTACTCTAGGAGATGATTGTAAAGTTATCCTTTAAGTTAAATTAAATCAACAAGTGAAGTGTAGTAGCTCAACTTTGAGCCCCGTGACAATAAAAAGATGGGTTGAATCTTTATTGGCCGCGATGATTAGGGGAAATGGGAAATTCTGGGTAATGGTGGAACTTTTATTGCCATTGATAGATATAGTTTTGAGATGGCCATATTCCCCTATGCAAACACGTCGTGTGTGGAGACGGAACTCCTATATAAAGAAATACTTCCCAAAAATCCAAACAATAAAAGCAGTTCAATCTCTAATATTGTTAAAGTTTTAAGTTTTAGGGCTAAGATAGTTTTAACATAAGAAAAAAACTTTTAATGTATGAACAAAAATATAAAACAAGATCCAAAATAGTATTGCTCCAACAGAAATAGTACTGCTCCAATCAATTTATAATGCAATAAAAATTAAACATAATTTTCATATCTTTCAACTTTAACACTTCACTTCATTAGGTTATATAATGTATATAATATAATGTATATATAATGTACAAGATATCAACAGATCGTAACCATTATTTGAATCAACTTTATACTCGGATACTTATACTTTCAGTTGATTATGGATGGGACAAGTCAATTTGGTAAACAAATGTGTACAAATGTGTACTTGGAGAGAGAGGGGGTGAAAGCAAAAGGATACATACATCAGAATCTCAGTCAAAATTTTAGTCAACAGGAAGAGACACTTTAATCAAATACTCAGACTTTATCAACACAGTCATACCCAACACAGTCATACCCAGTACAGTCACGCTGTCAAAGGACACATAGTCACGCTATCAACACAGTCATATCCAATACATTCACACTGTCAAAGGACACATAGTCACACTAGTTAAGAATACAGTCACATTGTGCAGAGACACACAGTCATGCAAAGTCTCGCAGTCATGCTTTACACAGTCACCGTGACAAGTATAATATACAATCACAAGTAACCCACAGTCACCCTGGTATAAAAGCAGTCATGCTGGGAGCAGTGGAGAGCAGTCACACTGATAGATAGTCCAGCCACGCAAATGAGAAGCGAAGGTAAGCCACAGGACGATCATGCAGAGTAGAGTCACGCAGATGGAAGAGACACGCGGAACATACCACATGGATGGAAGACAAAACGCGCAGCGGGAAATTACATCATGCAACGGAGATTACCTCATGCAAAGTAGAGTTACGCAGATGGAAGAGGCACGCGGAACATACCACATGGATGGAAGACAAAACGCGCAGCGGGAAATTACATCATGCAACGGATATTACATCATCGATGCAACGGAGTTCACAGTCACGCGGGAGAAACACTGGTACCAGCGGAGAAAAGAATGCACAGGCAGACAAGGAAAACAGATCCGAATACACTTTTTTGGATAAGCTCAAATGCCTTTTTATAAGGTTCAAGGCTTGAAACATTTACAAATGTCCAAACAATAATAAATGGTCCAAACGTAAATAAATGGTCCAATAATAAAAAAAATGGTCCAAAGATAAAATAATAAAAAAGTCCAATGGTTTTATAATAAAACAATAAAGTAAATTGGCGGGAGAAAGACTGTTGCTAGAGGAGACAAGAATGCCCAACCAAGCAAGGAAAACAGATCAGAATACACTTTCTTGGATAAGCTCAAATGCCTTTTTATAAGGTTTTAGGCTAAACTTGTCAAATGGATGTAGCTTGGGTGGTTGGGAGGAATGAATGTTACCCTCCCACCTAGGTTCTACTCTTGTAAGTGACATGATGCTCTTGTGGAGCCTGTTGTAATAAATGTTGTGAATGATGAGCTGACCATACCTTGATTCAGTTTGAATATCAAGGATTGGAATTTTCCATTGAGTAGCCCTCTAACAAATGGTGAACCACATTTTTAAGGTTAGAGGCTAAAACATTTACAAAAGTCCAAACAACAAACAATAATAAATGGTCAAAGGTAAACGTAAATGGATAATAAAACAACAAAGTAAATTTTCCAAAGGTTTTATAAGAAAACCCATAAACAATAAATGCACTTAGGATAGTGTGAGGAATAATCCATTTATATTAAAACAATAAAACAAATTGTCAAAAGGTTTTATAATATAAACATAAACAATAAATGGGTTTTATAAGAAAAACATAAACAATAAATGCACTTAGGATAGTGTACCAAAAAATAAAACCCACAAGATAAAAGTCATCATAACAAAGGGTACTTAACCAAAAAATAAAACCCACAAGATAAAAGTCATCATAACAAAGATACTGAACAATAAGAGTGCTAAGACCAAGTGAGTTAAAAGACCAAGAATCAAGAGTCAACCAAAAGGGGTCACAATAACAACCCACATATTCACAAGATCAAGGTGAGCCATAAAGGTGAACAAACATTTACCTTTTGTCTATAGGACCAACAAGACCAAGGACTTTAATCTTCTCTCTCTCAAGGTACATTGTTTCATATATCTTATCATCACTGTAAAAAGAGAAGATCCAAATCAGATGATACAATCGTTTGGTCCTCAATACTTAAGACTTTAATCTTTTCTCTCTCTGAAGGTACATTGTTTCATATATTTTATCATCACTCTAAAAGGAGAAGATCCAAATCAGATGATATGATCGTTTGGTCCTCAACATTGCTCCCAACGGTTAGGTGCTAGTGACATCATCAAGGGGTGGTCAATCCCTTGAGAAACAACCTAGCAGTAACCGATTAATAGAGAAGCCATCACACATCATTATCTGGTCAGTCCATTGAGAAACAACCTAGCAGTGACCGATTAAAAGAGAAGACATCACACATCATTATCTTGGTTAATTGACCAAGATCCTCCATTCAACCCTAGGCTAAGTTTCAGTCCAAGAATGAATCATGTTGATCAACCACCTGGTACTTAATCAGGTCCTCCATTATCTCAAAAAATGGTCCTCAGTACTAAACTGAGCTTCAGTCTCAGACTGAATGTTGATCAACCACCTACAGGTTCTGCTTGAATCTCCCTGGTCCCAGACCAGGAATGTCTCTGCCTCTACCTACAGGATCTACTTGGACATCGTGTGCCTGGTCCAAGACCAAAAACATGCTAGGGAATTTGCTATGACATAAACCTGCTTGGTCAGACCAAGAACCCCAAGAGACTACCGAGGGCCCTAGGATACCTTCTAGGGTCTTACTTTGCCCTAGTCAACTGACTAAGGTACCATCCTCCCTAACCACCTGGTCCTTGATCAGGTCCTCCATTATCTCGAAAAATGGTCCTCGGTACTAAACTGAGCTCCAGTCTCAGACTGAATATTGATCAACCACCTACAGGACCTGCTTGAATCTCCCTGGTCCCAGACCAGGAATGTCTCTGCCTCTACCTGCAAGATCTACTTGGACATCGTGTGCCTGGTCCAAGACCAAAAACATGCTAGGGACTTTGCTATGACATAAACCTGCTTGGTCAGACTAAGAACCCCAAGAGACTACCGAAGGCCCTAGGGTACCTTCTAGGGTCTTACTTTGCCCTAGTCAACTGAGTAAGGTACCATCCTCCCTAAGAATGGGTCTCGCAGCTGCACTATCTTTAACAAATATGTGGAGTGGTATGAGTATGACCCATCCGGATTTGGGTTCTAGGCTAGCGTGGAGTGTTGAAAATGGTCATCATGTGAAGCTGGAGGTGGACCCCTTTATTGGTGATGGTTTTACAAGCTCTCAACAAACACAATCTAGGAGCTTCAACATAGGGGGCGGCTCTGTTATTTGGTCCAAGAAAAGAGACAAGGACTTGACGGGAGAATAGTCAATATTGTCTTTCCTCTAAAGACGTGGATCTTGGTCTCGAATAACCGATTGGGATAGATATTTAGAAAGCTTGAATCATAGTGCAATTAGAGTCAGTGATTTGGATGATAAAGTTGTGTCGTTTTTTATGGGTGCATTCTAAAAGCATCAACAATGGTTCTACTCACCACATTCAGCAACATGAATAACACAAATTTGGAGGATAAAAATGTGTTGTTTGTTGGTGCATTCTAAAAGCACTAACAATGGTTCTAATCACCGCATTCCGCAACATCAATAACACATTGGAAGTGAACAGACTTGGTATAGTAAACCCACATTTAAGGCAAAGCTTCTAAAACCATTTTTTTTAAAGAAGGATAAAATTCATCACCGCATTCCGCAACATCAATAACATATTGGAAGTGAACAGACTTGGTATAGTAAACGCACATTTAAGGCCAAGCTTCTAAAACCATTTTTTTTTAAAGAAAGATCAAATTCAAGACAACTATTCGAAATGGTAGCGAAACGCTTTCTTTGTTATCTCAACCGATAGCCGCACCCATACAAGCATTGATGGCAGACCCAGTCTTCGCATTACTAGGTTTTGATAAAATTTTCAAGGTAGATCTCTCTATGGTTAATAGACATCGTTGGCTGAACCATTATTAGTACCATTGGTTAACCTAAAGTTAAATGGAATCCTTTGAAGTTGTTTCAAATATAAACTTGAACCCTGTGGAGTGGTTTCAAATATAAATGAAACATAGGAAATGAAATCTATCGCAGAAGAATTACTCCTGGTAGCCATTTACCCTGCTCAAACAATTCTCCAACAACTTTCTGATTAAGAATTAATTTAAAGAGACAGAAAGCCCGAATTCGGTGGGTTTTCTTGAGAACACAAATCATGCTCTGGGGTCACAAATCTGCTTTAAAACACTGAAAGACAAATATTAGTCTTTATTTTCCAAAATTTTAATAATCTGGATGATGGACTTGATTCTTCGCTTAATTCTTCGAAAAACCTGTGGTGGGAGATGTAGGTACCATTTTCAAAGAAAATTGTCACAGCAATCAATCACTCCAATTTTATAATCAGGGCTTTGCACGTTTTGAAATTTGATATATGAGTATGGACGCCAGCCAATAAGCTGTTTGCACCGTCAAACTCTGGCACAAATTTATGGTATGTCGAGTCCAGTTAATTGTTTATACCCATATATAAACTCACCAACTATAGAAAGTACCACAAATTTGTCATCAACACACTGAGATTATAGAGAAGTGTAAGGAAAAATGTCTGAGATTATAGTAAGTTTCAGAGCTTTTATGGACGTTTTAATAAATCATAGACCTTTGTGTGTTTAGTGATCAGAAAAAAGGCATAGGCAGACCCTTGACACGCTTCTTTCTGGATCTTAGGTGTGGAAAATGCAATAGATTGCTCAATATTCATGTCAATAAGCAATCCTGTGACTTTTCCTCCTCCGGGAGCTTGGTTGTTGGAAACTGTAATATTGCTAAATTTTCATGTCGATTAGTTACAAGAACGAGTTACAAATCAAAATTTTATGAGTTGAGTAGTAGAAGCAAATAATTCCATAATTAATTATTTTCATACCTATAAAATTGTCGCCCAATAAATGGTTATTCCGTGAAAAATTATGTCAAAATCCAGGCATTAAATTACCCTAACCTTGTCTCTAATCCTTTGGCCCTTGCCCTCTGATATATTAATGTAATTATCCAATTGCCTCTTTTTCTCGGTTTAATGGCCACATCACCATTACGGATGAAGATCTTTAATACAGTGACCAGAAAGCCATGGACATTGCAATAATGTGTTGCATGATAAAATTAATCCACTAAACATCAGGTAGAATTTGCTAATTAACATATAATTAGCAACACATAAGTAGATTGAAATACTTCGAACAGGTTGTCAATTCCAAAATGTTTGTCCTATTAAACAATTATGAACAAAACAGCACTCAAACCCAGCACCCACAAGGAATATTGAACGGTTAAAATCGCACATACTAAGTAATAATTCGCCCCCTCATTTTTCTCAAAAATTCACTGAGAAGCAACTGGCACCGAATAGAAACCAAAATTCTACATGTTCCCAAAACACAAATATTGGCGTGGTTCAAATTAATGCATCCCTACACTGTAGACATTTGGATTCTCAGTTGATAGAATACCCAGAGTATAACAGAAACAAAATAATAAAAATAAATAGCAAAACAATCTGGGGACAACAAAAAAGATATACAAAGTCACACCAACTTAAATAGAAACGACCAATCACTCGCATATTGCAATGACAAACACAAACACTGCACAACAAAAATAAAACATAGATTGATTAAAACAGCACTAGCCAGCAAATTTTAAAACAAAAGAAGAAATAACAATACAACTAAAAACTAAAACTGAAGACACCTAGAACATGCTTATAGCAAGTAAAAGACGAGTATGCTAAACTATTACTTATGCCAGATAAAATAATGACAACCTTGAGAGTTTATAATAAACATAATAATCATATTTTCTCTGATAATGGCATGCGGCTTCTAAGATGATTGAAACAGTTAACCTGTAGAATACAGCATCGGTCATAAAAACAAACAATTCAAAAAATGATACCGCAAAAGCGAAAAAAAATATCGTGTCCTCAGCTCTCATAGCTAGCCTTCATCGGTGGATTCAAAGTAAGTGCCTTCAGATTAAGCCCAGCCATGGCATGTAACCCCAATACTCCACTTCGTATTTTAATGGCAAAATTCAATGAAACTAATGGAATGAGAATGAATGGAGAGGGCTGAGATGGCATAAGAAAAAGAGATAACTGGAAGAATTTGATACTACTAGCACAGTCTCATAAACAGTCACTTAACATGGACCGTTAGCTTGCGGCCAGTAAACGCTGATGATAGGTAGATAGGCCAGTTGTTATTTGTTCTTACAACTTTTAAACTTTTGACCGATGACCAAATCAATCTGGACATGACAAGAAATGCTGGACAATACATTTCTCGGATTCTGAATTTTTGGGTAAAATTAGAATACCAAAAAGCATTGATGGAATTCTACCCAAAAAAGCGAGAAAATCGAAAATCTGCATTAAGACGTTCAATGTAGTACCACCTGTTGGAAAAATGTAATTATTCGCAGATCTGCACTTGATCTCCAGCCGACTCTGTCAGAGTCTATACAAGCCACGATCTTGTTTGTCAGTCTAACAAGAAGGAAAAGTCCACATGTAGGCAGCGTAATTCAGTCGAATTTATTTCAGAAGCTAAGTTGTTAGGTAGATAGTTATTGCAGTGTTTAATGGAAAGTAAGTCGACAAGTAAGTTGGCCATGCTGTAGCAATCTTCAGGTTGTCTATAAATAGAAGAAGCATTTTGTAATTTAGTTTTAACAGACAGATAGAGAACACGAACACAGGAAAACAGACAGAAAAAGAAACACAGGAACATTAGACAGCAGAGGAACTTCGGGTGAGAAAAGAGAAGTCGAAGCTCAAGCTTCTGTGCATTTGATTTAGCCGAAGAGCTGAAGCTCTGTAGACGGACGAGTTTGTAACAGACAAGTTTGTATTACTTTGTATTTCCGCATAGTTAATATATGAAATAGTTTGTTGTTGAATTCATGATTATTTGGCCGCTCATATTTCCAGATTTACTTCTGTAAATGTTTTTTACAATTACTGATAAGTAAAAGAACAAGAACCCATAATAAAAATCTCACCGCATGAAAGTTCCAGGTTTTACCGCACTTTGTTCGACTCAAATATTCCTACATATTTGGGCATATGTTTTTTGTTATAAGTTATTTGGATTTGTAAAAGTGAGTAGTTTACTTCATTTCACTCACAGGTAGAATCATTTGTAAATTCTTAAGTCTTTAGACTAAGAATCATATTCTACCAATCTAGTCGCAGCTACCAACTTGATCGCAGGTATCACTTTGGTCGCATCTACCAAACTTGATCGCAGGTATTAAGTTGATCGCATCAAGCATCAACTTGATCGCAGAGAAGTTGATCGCATCAACTTGATTGCAGATAAGTTGATCGCAGATAAGTTGATCGCATCAACTTGTTAACTGGGTTTGATCGCATCAACTTGGTCGCAGCAAAAAGGTGGTCGCAGTAAAAACAGGTCGGAGTTAAAAAAAAAAAAGGGTGAAATTTTTAAATATTGACTGAGCCCTAAACCCAAGTTTAGTTGGCTCGGTTTTGGCTATCTGGTATCAGAGCAAGGTTATATCAGAGCAAGGTTTATAACAGCCCAAGATTTTAGGAAAGAAATCTTGTCTTAAAAAGGTGGAAATTAATTTTCTACATAAAATTAATTAAAAATTAAAAATGGCTTCCACTTCTGGTTCATTGCAACCTCCAAGTTTTACAGGAAAGAATTATGAATATTGGTCTTTAACAATGAAGGCTTTATTCAGAGGACAAGATGTTTGGGAGATAGTCCAACATGGTTATGCAGAACCAGCAGATATGGCAGCATATAACAATCTCACACAGGCTGAGAAAGATGTCTTGAGAGAACAGAGGAAGAAAGATGGAAAACCTCTGTTTTTCATACATCAAGCTATGCATGAGAGCATACTCCCAAGAATAGCAGCAAAGACTAATGCCAAGGAAACATGGGATACATTAGAGACTGCCTATCAAGGTTTGAATAAGGTAAAGACATCCAAGCTACAGATTCTGAGAAAAGATTTTGAATCTATGTGCATGAAAAATTCAGAGAATGTAGACACATTCTACACCAGAGTTGTTGGGTTGATAAACCAACTGAAATCTCATGGAGAACCCGTATCAGACCAAAGGGTTGTTGAAAAAATTCTCAGAAGTCTTCCCATAATATTTGAAGACTTGGTTGTGACCTTAGAGGAACACACAGACATGTCAACATTCTCCATTGATGAGCTGCAAGCTTCACTCATCAATCATGAACACAGAATCAGCAGATCACAGACATCATTGGAAGGTGCATTTGCAGCACAGTCATCCATAAGTCGTGGTAGAGGCAGGGGGAGAAACAACTTCAGAGGCAGAGGAAGAAGTTCTTCAAGAAGAAGACGAGGCAGAAGTCCTGCAAATGTCGGCGGCAGAGGAGATAACCAGAACTCAAGTCAGCCAAGTGGCCAAAGGTTTGATAAATCAAAAATTCAATATCATTACTGTAAGAAGTTTGGTCATTATGCATATGAATGCAGGAAGAAGCAATATGACTAAGGAAGGCAAAGCCCAAGTCAGTCGACCAGCACCAACACTTCGACAGGTACAATGTTAATGGCATCGACATCTCCACTTGAATGCAATGTTGTTCAAGAAAGTCCACATGACATATGGTACTTAGACTCAGGATGCAGCAACCATATGACTGGTAATTTAAATCTGTTTTCCAGTCTAGACACTTCAGTTAAAACTGATGTTACACTTGGAAACAATGTCCAAGTCACTGTCTTAGGAAAAGAAACTGTTGATATTCTAACCAAACAGGGGGAGAGAAAGTATATCCCTGATATCTATCATGTTGATGGTCTGAAACATAATTTGTTAAGCATTGGACAGTTGTTACAAAAAGGCTACAGAGTCTACATGGAAGATGAACACTGTGTGATCAAAGACAAGCGTCCAAGCTACCAGCTGATAGCAAAAGTGCCAATGACAAGCAACCGCTTGTTTCCATTGAGGATAGTTCCCAACATAAAAGGGAATACAAAGACAGGAGCTGCATTCAAGGCAGAAAGTGAAGAAACAGTTGAGATCCTCAACAAAAGAGAAAATTGCAACGCTAATTTGCAAGCTGCATTTCAGATAGAAGTTCAGGATGAATCCTGGTTGTGGCATTGCAGATTTGGACATCTGAATTTTGGTGGGCTGAAACTACTGCACACAAAGAATATGGTGAAGGGATTACCATTGATCGACAGACCAGAGAGGGTTTGTGAAGGCTGCATTTTTTGCAAGCAACACAAAGAGACATTTCTAGTCAGAAAGTCCTATAGAGCACGCACACCACTTGAAATTGTGCACTCTGACATTTGTGGTCCAATGCAGACATCATCCATTGGTGACTGCAAGTATTTTCTAACCTTTATTGATGATTACTCAAGAAAGACATGGGTATATTTCTTGAAACACAAATCTGATGCATTTAGTTATTTTCAGCAGTTCAAGGCACTCGTGGAGAACCAGAGTGGTCACCGCATCAAGATTTTAAGGACCGACAAAGGAGGTGAATATGTTTCAAATGAATTTCTGAATTTTTGCAAGACCCATGGCATACAGAAACAATTCACTGCGCGGTATACACCTCAGCAGAACGGCATAGCTGAAAGAAAGAACAGAACCATCATGGAGATGGCACGCAGCATGTTGGCAGCCAAGCATTTGCCAAATGAGTACTGGGGTGAAGCAGTCGCAACTGCAGTATACATTATGAACCGATGTCCGACAAAAAGTGTGAAGAACAAAGTTCCCCAAGAAGCATGGACAGGTATGAATCATAGTGTCTCACATTTAAAAGTTTTTGGTTGTGTTGCATATGCTCATATTCCAGATGAGCTGAGAAAGAAGCTAGACAAGAAGGGATAGAAATGTATTTTTGTCGGCTATTCAAAAAACACAAAAGCATACAAGTTGTATGACCCCGTCACAAGGAAAGTGATAATTAGTCGGGATGTTCAATTTGTTGAGAATGAATCATGGGATGGAACCGTCGACACAAATGTCAAGATTGTGTCGAACATCGACAATGATGATATGGAAAAGGAAGTGGTTCAAATACCACATGTAAGTCAACCGATAGGAGCACCGTCAACTTCCATGACACCAAGACATGGTTCAGCACAAGGACCATCGACACAAGTAGCAGCTCAAGCTACACCGACAAGTACACCAAGAGGACATCAGACTCCATCAAGTATTTCATCGAGGTCGACATCAACAGAACCGATGAAGACAAGAAGTCTGCGAGAGATATATGAAGCTGGTAAATCTAATCCATTCTCTCTGTTTGCACTATTTTCTCCTATATATGATCCACTAACATTTGAAGAAGCTGTTGAAGAAGAAGTATGGGCACAAACCATGGATGAAGAAATATAATGCATTGAGAAAAACCAGACATGGGAACTGCTCGATGTACCAAAAGACAAGGATGTAACCAGTGTCAAATGGATTTATAAGACAAAGCAAGATGCTGATGGGAATGTGCAAAAGCACAAGGCAAGAATGGTAGCAAGAGGGTTCACACAGCAACCCGGCATCGACTTCAATGAAACTTTTGCACCTGTTGCACGCATGGATACAGTCAGAACAGTTTTGGCCATTGCTGCACAAAACAAATGACATGTTCATCAAATGGATGTCAAGTCGGCATTCTTAAATGGCTATCTAGAAGAAGAAGTATATGTGGAACAACCACAAGGGTATGAAGTTCCAAGTCAAGACCACAAAGTGTACAGGCTAAAAAAGGCATTATATGGTTTGAAGCAAGCTCCTAGAGCTTGGTACAGTCGTATTGATTCCTATCTCATTGAAAATGGATTTCACAGAAGTGAAAGTGAACTGACTTTGTACACCAAAGTCGATGAGCAAGGTAAGATGTTAATTGTCTGCCTGTATGTAGATGATTTAATATTTACTGGCGATTATGGCATATCAGATTTTAAAACAGTCATGGAAAGTGAATTTGAAATGACTGATTTGGGGCTTATGAAGTTTTTTCTGGGCATTGAAGTTCAGCAGTCTGAAAGTGGTATCTTTATATCACAGTCTAAGTATGCAAGTGAAGTTTTAAAAAGGTTTAACATGTCTAAATGCAAGACAGCCCCAACACCAGTGATAACAGGTTTAAAATTAAGCAAGGATGATGAAGGATCCACTGTAGATCCTACGCTGTTCAAAAGGCTTGTTGGCAGCCTTATGTATTTGACAGCAACAAGACCAGACATTATGTATGGTGTAAGTCTAATCTCAAGGTTCATGAAGTCACCAAAAGACTCACATTGGCAAGCAGGTAAAAGAATTCTGAAA
>LPNX010729729.1:4416-34611 GCA_001517045.1 Pseudotsuga menziesii | reverse complement strand
CATTTCATTTTGGTACAGGTGTTGTTTCATGGGCTTCAAAGAAACAGCCCATAGTAACTCTATCTTCAGCTGAAGCAGAGTATGTTGCAGCAACAAGTGATGCATGTCAAGCTGTCTGGATGAGAAGAGTCTTAAAAGACTTGTCACAGAACCATCAAGAACCAACAACAATTTTCTGTGACAACAATTCAGCCATAGCATTATCAAAGAATCATGTGTTTCACAAGAGAACCAAGCACATTGACACAAGGTTTCATTTTATAAGAGAATTGGTAAACGACAAGGAAATTTGTTTAGAATTTTGCAGGTCTGAAGACCAACTTGCCGACATCTTCACAAAGCCATTGGCAAAGGACATATTCTAGTATCTGCGTAGTTATCTTGGAATGACAAGTTCTCCACAGTGAACTCTGTCATAAACAGAGCATGTCTAAGCTCTGAAACATTTTGTAAGTTTTGTTTTAAAAATCCCCATCTGCTCATAATTAAGGGGGAGTGTTGGAAAAATGTAATTATTTGCAGATCTGCACTTGATCTCCAGCCGACTCTGTCAGAGTCTGTACAAGCCACGATCTTGTCTGTTAGTCTAACAAGAAGGAAAAGTCCACATGTAGGCAGCGTAATTCAGTCGAATTTATTTCAGAAGCTAAGTTGTTAGGTAGATAGTTATTGCAGTGTTTAATGGAAAGTAAGTCGACAAGTAAGTCGGCCATGCTGTAGCAATCTTCAGGTTGTCTATAAATAGAAGAAGCATTTTGTAATTTAGTTTTAACAGACAGATAGAGAACACAAACACAGGAAAACAGACAGAAAAATAAACACAGGAACATTAGACAGCAGAGGAACTCCGGGTGAGAAAAGAGAAGTCGAAGCTCAAGCTTCTATGCATTTGATTTAGCCGAAGAGTTGAAGCTCTGTAGACGGATGAGTTTGTAACAGACAAGTTTGTATTACTTTGTATTTCCGCATAGTTAATATATGAAATAGTTTGTGGTTGAATTCATGATTATTTGGCAGCTCATATTTCCAGATTTACTTCTGTAAATGTCTTTTACAATTACTGATAAGTAAAAAAACAAGAACCCATAAAAATCTCACCGCGTGAAAGTTCCAGATTTTACCGCACTTTGTTCGACTCAAATATTCCTACATATTTGGGCATATGTTTTTTGTTATAAGTTATTTGTATTTGTAAAAGTGAGTAGTTTACTTCATTTCACTCACAGGTAGAATCATTTGATAATTCTTAAGTCTTTAGACTAAGAATCATATTCTACCAATCTAGTCGCAGCTACCAACTTGATCGCAGGTATCACTTTGGTCGCATCTACCAAACTTGATCGCAGGTATTAAGTTGATCGCATCAACTTGTTAATTGGGTTTGATCGCATCAACTTGGTTGCAGCAAAAAGGTGGTCGTAGTAAAAACAGGTCGAAGTTAAAAAAAAAAAAGGGTGAAATTTTTAAATATTGACTGAGCCCTAAACCCAAGTTTAGTCGGCTCGGTTTTGGCTATCACCACCCATGTCCAGAAAAGAATACACTTCGGCTTGTGGCCCATTTCTTGCGTGATCCGAGTGCAACTAAAATTGCCCCGGTTGCTACCGGAAAGGCGTTGCACTTCCACCCCCTTTCATGTCTGGAAAGGTGTTTATTGCCTTTGCGAGTTCTTTCGCTGCCTTCAATGATCTTTTACTGCCTTCATACTTGCTCAGTTCTTGGGCTTTGTTTTCGATCTCATATCCTTTAGGTTTAATGATTAAATCCTGCACACCTTCCTTCTCGATTTCATTGGAAGTTTTCTTTATCAGTATTTGAGTTTTTATTTCCATCAAGTTTTAGAATACAATTGCATTTAGCTTCCGTTGTTGTTCTTGTGCTTGAGCCAATTCCTTAGTCTCTGCCCGACAGTCTCGTAATTCAGTTTCCACATTTTGCAATGTTGTCAGTATCTCAGGTAGCATAACATGTTTCTCCCCACCTTTCCATTGTACCCACTATTCCTTCTTTACTGTTGGAAAAATGCAATTACTCGCAGATCCGTACCTGACTCTCAGCCGACTCAGTCAGAGTCTGTACCAGTCAAAGATCTTGTCTGTCAGTCTGACAAGAAGGAAGAGTCCACGATTCGGCAATGTAAACCAGTCGAATTTATTTCTGAAGCTAAGTTGTTAGATAGATAGTTATTACAGTCTTTAATAGTGAGTCAATCGACCCATGCAGAAGCAATTTTCAAGTTGCCTATAAATAGAAGAAGCAAATTGTAAATCAATTTACACAGACATTACACAGCAGAGAAACTCAAGGTGAGAAAGAGAAGTCGAAGCTCAAGCCTCTATGTATGTGATTTAGTCGAAGAGCCGAAGCTCTGTAGACCGACAAGTCTGGACCGACCGACAAGTTTGTAATACTTTGTTATTTCCGCATAGTTAAATATATGAAATAATCTATGGTTGAATGCGTGATTATTTGGCCGCACATATTTCCATATTTACTTCTGTAAATGTCTTTTACAATTACTGTTAAGTGAAAGATCAAAGAACCCATAAAATTCTCACCACGTGAAAGTTCCAGGTTTTACAACACATTGGTCAACTCAAGTCTTCCTACATATTTGGGCATATGTTTTTATAAGATCTTTGGATTTGTTAATGTGTCCATTTTTACTTCATCTTACTCACAGGTGAAAAGCATTTGTAATTTCTTAAGTCTTTAGACTAAGAAACTTACTTTGTAGAGTTCGACCAAAGTGAACCGACTTGAGTGGTCGGTTCAGTCAGCCGACTGAAGTGAACCGACTTGGTCGAAGATAAGAAGTGAACCGACTTGGTTGAAGCAACCGACTTGGTCGAAGAGAAGAAGTCAGCCGACTTGGTCAAAGTGACAAGTGATCGAGGTAAAAACCGGTCCGTAAAACCGACAAGTAAGTCGAAGTAAATTTAGTCGAGTGTAGGACCGACTAAAATTTATAAACTTGTCTAATCGGACATAGACAAGTTTCACCCGACAAGTAAAAAGAAAAAGTGGTCGACGTGAAAAGTGAAAATTAAAATTTAATATTGATTGAGCCCTAAACTTAAGTTTGTCGGCTTGGTTTTGGCTAATTGGTATCAGAGCCAAGTTATATCAGAGCAAAGGTTTAGGAAAAAAATCTTGTTTTAAAAGGTGGAAATTAATTTTCTAAGGAAAGTTAATGAAAAATTAAAAAAGCTTCCACTTCTGGTTCATTGCAAACTCCAATCTTTATAGGAAAGAATTATGAATATTGGTCTTTAACAATGAAGGCTTTATTCAGAGGTCAAGATGTCTGGGAGATAGTCTAGCATGGTTATGCAGAACCAGCAAACATGACAGCATATAACAATCTCACACAAGCTGAGAAAGATGTCTTGAGAGAACAGAGGGAGAACAATGGAAAAGCTCTGCTTTTCATACATCAAGCTATGCATGAAAGCATACTCCCAAAAATAGCAGCAAAAACTAATGCTAAGGAAGCATGGGATACATTGGAGACTGCCTATCAAGATTTGGATAAGGTAAAGACATCCAAGCTACAGATTCTGAGAAGAGATTTTGAATCTCTGTCCATGAAGGATTCAGAGAATGTAGACACATTCTACACCAAAGTTGCTGGGTTGATAAACCAACTGAAATTTCATGGAAAACCCATAACAAACCAAAGGGTTGTTGAAAAAATTCTCAAAAGTCGTCCCACAAGATTTGAAAATTTGGTTGTGACCTTAAAGGAACACACAGACATGACGACATTTACCATTGATGAGTTGCAAGCTTCACTCATCAATCATGAGCACAAACTCAGCAGATCACAGACATCATTGGAAGGTGCATTTGCAGCACAATCATCCATAAGTCGTGGTAGAGGTAGGGGGAGAAACAACTTCAGAGGCAAAGGAAAAAAATCTTCAAGAGGAGGACGAGGCAGAAGTCTTGCAAATGTCGGTGGCAAAGGAGATAACCAGAACCCAAGTCAGCCAAGTGGCCAGAGGTTTGATAAATCAAAAATTCAATGTCATTACTGTAAGAAATTTGGTCATTATGCATATAAATGCAGGAAGAAGCAATATGAACAAGGAAGGCAAAGCCTAAGTCAGTCAACCAACACCAGCACCAACACTTCGACAAGTGCAATGTTAATGGCATCGACATCTCCACTTGAATGCAATGTTGTTCACATGACATATGGTACTTAAATTCAGGATGCAGCAACCACATGACTGGTAATTTGAATCTGTTTTCCAGTCTAGACACTTCAGTTAAAACTGATGTTACACTTGGAAACAATGTCCAAATTACTGTCTTAGGAAAAGTGTCTTAGGAAAAGGCACTGTTGATATTCTAACCAAACAGGGGGAGAGTAAGTATATCCCTGATATCTATCATGTCGAAGGTTTGAAACATAATTTGTTAAGCATTGGACAATTGTTACAAAAAGGCTACGGAGTCTACATGCAAGATGAACACTGTGTGATCAAAGACAAGTGTCCAAGCGACCAGCTGATAGCAAAAATGCCAATGACAAGCAACCGATTGTTTCCATTGAGAATAGTTCCCGACATAAAAGGGAAGACAAAGACAGGAGCTGCATTCAAGGCAGAAAGTGAAGAAACAGTCGAGCTCCTCGACAAGAGAGAAAATTGCAGCGCTAATCTGCAAGCTGCATTTCAGACAAAAGTTCAGGATGAATCCTGGTTGTGGCATTTCAGATTTGGACATCTGAATTTTGGTGGGCTAAAGCTACTGTACACAAAGAATATGGTGAAGGGATTACCATTGATCGAAAAACCAGAGAGGGTTTGTGAAGGCAGTATTTTTGGCAAGCAGCACAGAGAGACATTTCCAGTTGAAAAGTCCTATAGAGCACGCACACCACTTGAAATTGTGCACTCTAACATCTGTGGTCCAATGCAGACATCATCCATTAGTGGCTGCAAGTATTTTCTAACCTTCATTGATGACTACTCAAGAAAAACATGGGTATATTTCTTGAAACAAAAATCTAATGCATTTGGTTATTTTCAGCAGTTCAAGGCACTCGTGGAGAACCAAAGTGGTCACCGCATCAAGATCTTAAGGACCGACAGAGGAGGTGAATATGTTTCAAATGAATTTCTGAATTTTTGCAAAACCCATGGCATACAAAAACAATTCACTGCACGGTATACACCTCAGCAGAACGGTATTGCCGAAAGAAATAATAGAACCATCATGGAGATGGCACGTAGCATGTTGGCAGCCAAGCATTTGCCAAATGAGCATTGGGGAGAAGCAATCGCAACTGCCGTTTACATTATGAACCGGTGTCCGACAAAGAGTGTGAAGAACAAAGTTCCCCAAGAAGCATGGACAGGTATGAATCATAGTGTTTCCCATTTAAAAGTTTTTGGTTGTGTTGCTTATGCTCATGTTCCAAATGAGCTGAGAAGGAAGCTAGACAAGAAGGGACAAAAATGTATTTTTGTCAGTTATTCAGAAGACACAAAAGCATACAAGTTGTATGATCCTGCCACAAGCAAAGTGATAATCAGTCGCGATGTTCAATTTGTCGAGAACGAATCATGGGATGGAACCGTCGACATAAATGTCAACATTGTGTCGAACGTCAACAATGATGACATGGAAGAGAAAGTGGCTGAAATACCACATGTAAGTCAATCGGTCGGAGCACCGTCGACTCCCATGACACCACGACATGGTTCAGCACAAGGACCATCGACACAAGTAGTAGCTCAAGCTACACCGACAAGTACACCAAGAGGACAGCAGATTCCATCAAGCATTTTGTCTAGGTCGACATCGACAGAACCGGTGAAGACAAGAAGTCTGCGGGAGATATATGAAGCTGGTACACCTAATTCATTCTCTCTCTTTGCATTATTTGCACCTATATATGATCCACTAACATTTGAAGAAGCTGTTGAAGAAGAAGTATGGGCACAAACCATGGATGAAGAAATAAAATGCATTGAGAAAAACCAGACATGGAAACTGGTTGATGTACCAAAAGACAAAGATGTAATCAGTGTCAAATGGATTTATAAGACAAAGCAAGATGCTGATGGGAATGTGCAAAAGCACAAGGAAATAATGGTAGCAAAAGGGTTCACTCAGCAACCCGACATCGACTTCAATGAAACGTTTGCACCTGTTGCACGCATGGATACAGTCAGAATAGTTTTGGCCATTGCTGCCCAAAACAAATGGCATGTTCATCAAATGGATGTCAAGTCGGCATTCTTAAATGGCTATCTAGAAGAGGAAGTATATGTGGAACAACCACAAGGGTATGAAGTTACAGGTCAAGAACATAAAGTGTACAGGCTGAAAAAGGCATTATATATGGTCTGAAGCAAGCCCCTAGAGCTTGGTACAGTCGTATTGATTCCTATCTCACTGAAAATGGATTTCACAAAAGTGAAAGTGAACCGACTTTGTACACCAAAGTCAATGAGCAAGGTAAGATGTTGATTGTCTGCTTGTATGTAGATTATTTAATATTTACTGGTGATTATGACATAGCAGATTTTAAAATAGACATGGAAAGTGAATTTGAAATGACTGATCTGGGGCTTATGAAGTTTTTTCTGGGCATTGAAGTTGTCTAAAAGTGATATTTTTATATCACAGTCTAAGTATGCAAGTGATGTTTTAAAAAGGTTTAACATGTCTAATTGCAAGACAACCCCAACACTAGTAATAACAGGTTTAAAATTGAACAAAGATGATGAAGGATCCACTGTCGATCCTACGCTGTTCAAAAGGCTTGTTGGCAGCCTTATGTATTTGACAGCAACAAGACCAAACATTATGTATGAAGTAAGTCTGATCTCAAAGTTCATGGAGTCACCAAAAGACTCACATTGGCAAGCAGGTAAAAGAATTCTGAGGCATGTAAGTGGCACAAAAGCCCTTGGTATGATGTATTCAACCTCAGAAAATTTTAAACTCATTGGTTACACTGACAGTGACAATGGAGGCAACATAGATGACAGGAAAAGCACATCTAGGTACACATTTCATTTTGGTACAGGTGTTGTTTCATGGGCTTCAAAGAAACAACCCATAGTAACTCTATTTTCAGCTGAAGCAGAGTATGTTGCAACAAGTGCCGCATGTCAAGCTGTCTGGATGAAAAGAGTCTTAAAAGACTTCGTCACAGAACCATCAAGAACCGACAACAATCTTCTGCGACAACAATTCAGCCATAGCATTATCAAAGAATCATGTGTTTCACAAGAGAACCAAGCACATCAACACAAAGTATCATTTTATAAGAGAATTGGTGAATGACAAGGAAATTTGTTTGGAATTTTGCAGGTCTGAAGACCAACTTGCCGACATCTTCACAAATCCATTGGCAAAGGATACTTTTCAGTATTTGCGTAGTTATCTTGGAATGACAAGTTCTCCACAGTGAACTCTGTCATAAACAGAGCATGTCTAAGCTCTAAAACATTTTGTAAATTTTATTTTAAAAATCTCCATCTGCTTATAATTAAGGGGGAGTGTTGGAAAAATGTAATTACTCGCAGATCCATACCTGACTCTCAGCCGACTCAGACATAGTCCATACCAGTCAAAGATATTGTCTGTCAGTCTGACAAGAAGGAAGAGTCCACGATTCGGCAATGTAAACCAATCGAAATTATTTCTGAAGCCAAGTTGTTAGGTAGATAGTTATTACAGTCTTTAATAGTGAGTCAGTCGACCCATGCAGAAGCAATTTTCAGGTTGCCTATAAATAGAAGACGCAAATTGTAAATCAGTTTACACAGACATTAGACAGCAGAGGAACTCAAGGTGAGAAAGAGAAGTCGCAGCTCAAGCTTCTGTGTATGCAATTTAGTCGAAAGAAGCTCTGTAGACCGACAAGTCTAGACCGACCAGTTTGTAACTGACAAGTTTGTAATACTTTGTTATTTCCGCATAGTTAAATATATGAAATAGTCTATGGTTGAATGCATGATTATTTGGCCGCTATTTCCAGATTTACCTCTGTAAATGTCTTTTACAATTACTGTTAAGTGAAAGATCAAAGAACCCATAAAATTCTCACCACGTGAAAGCTCCAGGTTTTACGGCACAATGGCCGACTCAAGTCTTCCTACATATTTGGGCATATGTTTTTATAAGATCTTTGGATTTGTTAATGTGTCCATTTTTACTTCATCTTATTCACAGGTGAAAAGCATTTGTAATTTCTTAAGTCTTTAGACTAAGAAACTTACTCTGTAGATTTCGACCAAAGTGAACCGACTTGAGTGGTCGGTTGAGTCAGCCAACTGAAGTGAACCGACTTGGTCGAAGACAAGAAGTAAACCGACTTGGTTGAAGAGAAAAAGTCAGCCGACTTGGTCGAAGTGACAAGTTGTCGAGGTAAAAACCAGTTGGTGGAACCGACAAGTAAGTCGAAGTAAATTTAATCGAGTGTAGGACCGACTAAAATTTATAAACTTGTCTAGTCGGACATAGACAAGTTTCACCCGCCAAGTAAAAAGAAAAAGTGGTCGATGTGAAAAGTGAAAATTAAAATTTAATATCAACTGAGCCCTAAACTCAAGTTTAGTCGGCTTTGTTTTGGCTAACATTTACCTAGAGTCTGCTTTGCTTGCTCTTGCAGATTTAGTTCATTGTTCATAGTAGTTATCACTTTCAATTTATCATTTCCTACTTACCTGAGTTGTTTGCTTGCACACAGAGCGGTTTGTTAGATGGTCAGGGAATCACAAATTAAAAGAAAAAAATACTACCTTTATATTTCTTGTGCACCAAGTCCAGTAGGTCCATAGTGTTGTAAGAATGTTGCATGACTCTACTTGGGCAAAGACTATGCGCAGAGTCTGTATAATGGTGGGGTGGAGGCTGTCAACACATTGGCAGGTCTGTAACTACAACTAAAATATATATATATATATATATATACATATATCATAATAAAAATTAAAATAAACAAACATATATAGAGAGAAATAAACCATGATAATAAAAAATCATTGCTAACTTAATAACTCTAAATAACCACTTATATAGCAAGTAATAAAAATTAAAATAAACAAATATATATATATATATATATATATAAACCATGATAATAATAAAATATTACTAAATAATAAGTGACAGACTTAATAATCATTGTCATTGTCATTATTAAGGTGGCTTAATTTTAAATGTTTATTAGCGAATTTGATGAGGACATGGATCGTTGCATGGTGGAGGTGCTACAGGCAACTCTCGACAAAAGAAAACCAAGAACACCAGGATAAGCACTCAAAGCAAGGTGATCATCTGAAGCATTCCTTCTTGAATGCTCATGTCTGTGCAAGAAGGACGTTCAGAAGGATCAAAATCGTGCATGAGCACTAGGAACACCAAGATAAGCACTCAAAGCAAGGTGATCATCTGAAGCATTCCTTCTCGAATGCTCATGTCTATGCAAGAAGGACGTTCAGAAGGATCAGAATCACGCATGAGAGTGTAGGAACGCTCTAGAGGATAAAAGGTGGAAGATACACCATTGGGGGGTAGCAAAGTAAGGGCAGGTAACAAAGTGTCTTCAGGGCGAAATGGCAATCCATAAAAGGGTAACTGAAAGTTTGTGGATGAAGGAAAGGCAATGGATTCTCTTGGGTTGGTTGGTTCATGTATTATATATGTAATAACACACACAAAAATAATAAAGGCAAATTAATAAATCCCATCCATTCATCCCCGCCCCGTTGTTAGGACAGTGGTGATATATTCCATGTAGTCTAGCACAGCCTCCACCTTGAACAGATCCTACTCTAGGAGATGATTGTAAAGCTATCCTTTAAGTTAAATTAAATCAATAAGTGAAGTGTAGTAGCTCAACTTTGAGCCCCGTGACAATAAAAGATGGGTTGAATCTTTACTGGCGGCGATGATTAGGGGAAATGGGAAATTCTGGGTAATGGTGGAACTTTTATTGCCATTGATAGATATAGTTTTGAGATGGCCATATTCCCCTATGCAAACACGTAGTGTGTGGAGACGGAACTCCTATATAAAGAAATACTTCCTAAAAATCCAAACAATAAAAGCAGTTCAATCTCTAATATTGTTAAAGTTTTAAGTTTTAGGGCTAAGATAGTTTTAACATAAGAAAATAACTTTAATGCATGAACAAAAATATAAAACAAGATCCAAAATAGTATTGCTCCAACCAGAATAGTACTGCTCCAATCAATTTATACTGCAATAAAAATTAAACATAATTTTCATATCTTTCAACTTTAACACTCCATTGGTCACTGCGTTAAAGTTTGATGAATTTATACTGCAATAAAAATTAAACATAATTTTCATATCTTTAAACTTTAACACTTCATTGTGGTCACTTGTCATCAAGATCTATCAAACGCCATACTCCAATCAATTTAAACTGTAATAAAAATTAAACATAATTTTCATATCTTCCAACTTTAACAGTCCATTGGTCACTGCGTTAAAGTTGGTCATCAAGATCTATCAAACGCCATGTCCAGTAACAAAATAATAAATAATGTACAAGAGATATCAACAGTAAAGAATCATAACCATTGTTTGAATCAACTTTATACTCGGATACTTATACTTTCGGTTGATTATGGATGGGACAAGTCAATTTGGTAAACAAATGTGTACTTGGAGAGAGAGGGGGTGAAAGCAAAAGGATACATACATCAGAATCTCAGTCAAAATCTTAGTCAACAGGAATAGACACTTTAATCAAATACTCAAACTTTATCAACACAGTGATACCCAGTACAGTCACGCTGTCAAAGGACACATAGTCACGCTATCAACACAGTCATATCCAATATAGTCACACTGTCAAAGGACACATAATCACACTAGTTAAGAATACAGTCACACTGTGCAGAGACACACAGTCATGCAAAGTCTCGCAGTCATGCTTTTACACAGTCACCCTGACAAGTATAATATACAATCACAAGTTACCCACAGTCACCCTGGTATAAAAGCAGTCATGCTGGGAGCAGTGGAAAGCAGTCACACTGATCGATAGTCCAGCCACGGGAAGACCAGCAAAGGTAAGCCACGGGAAGACCAGCAGAGGTAAGCCATAAGACGATCATGCAGAGTAGAGTCACGCAGATGGAAGAGGCACACATAACATACCACATGGATGGAAGACAAAACGCGCAGCAGGAAATTACATCATGCAGAGGAGAGTTACGCAGATGGAAGATGCACGCGGAACATACCACATGGATGGAAGACAAAACGCGCAGCGGGAAATTACATCATGCAACAGAAATTACATCATGGATGCAACGGAGTTCACAGTCACGCGGGAGAAAGACTAGTACTAGCGAAGAAAAGAATGCATAGGCAAACAAGGAAAACAGATCCAAATACACTTTTTTATAAGGTTCAAGGCTTAAAACATTTACAAAGGTCCAAACAATAATAAATGGTCGAAGGTAAACGTAAATAACAAGGCTTAAAACATTTACAAAGGTCCAAACAATAATAAATGGTCGAAGGTAAATGTAAATAAATGGTCCAATAATAAAAAAATGGTCAAAAGATAAAATAATAAAAAGGTCCAATGGTTTTATAATAAAACAATAAAGTAAATTATCCAGTCACGCGGGAGAAAGACTGGTGCTAGAGGAGAAAAGAATGCCCAGGCAAACAAGGAAAACAGATTTTTTTGGATAAGCTCAAATGCCTTTTTATAAGGTTCGAGGCTAAAACATTTACAAAGGTCCAAACAATAATAAATGGTCAAAGGTAAACACACTTTCTTGGATAAGCTCAAATGCCTTTTTATAAGGTTCGAGGCTAAAACATTTACAAAGGTCCAAACAATAATAAATGGTCAAAGGTAAACAAAAATGGATAATAAAACAACAAAGTAAATTGTCCAAAGGTTTTATAAGAAAACCATAAACAATAAATGCACTTAGGATAGTGTATCGAAAAATCCATTTATATTAAAACAATAAAACAAATTGTCAATAGGTTTTATAATATAAACATAAACAATAAATGGGTTTTATAAGAAAAACATAAACAATAAATGCACTTAGGATAGTGTACCAAAAAATAAAACCCACAAGATAAAAGTCATCATAACAAAAGGTACTGAACAATAAGAGTGCTAGGACCAAGTAAGTTAAAAGACCAAGAATCAAGAGTCAACCAAAAGGGGTCACAATAACAACCCACAGATTCACAAGATCAAGGTGAGCCATAAAGGTGAACAAACATTTACCTTTTGTCTATAGGACCAACAAGACCAAGGACTTTAATCTTTTCTCTCTCTCAACGTACATTGTTTCATATATTTTATCATCACCGTAAAGGGAGAAGATCCAAATCAGATGATACAATCGTTTGGTCCTCAATACTAAGCACTTTAATCTTTTCTCTCTCTGAAGGTACATTGTTTCATATATTTTGTCATCACCGTAAAAGGAGAAGATCCAAATCAGATGATACGATCATTTGGTCCTCAATACTACTCCCAAGGGTTAGGTGCTAGTGACATCGTCAAGGGGTGGTGAGTCCCTTGAGAAACAACCTAGCAATAACCGATTAAGAGAGAAGCCATCACACATCAAAATCTGGTCAGTCCATTGAGAAACAACCTAGCAGTGACCGATTAAAAGAGAAGACATCACACATCATTATCTTGGTTAATTGACCAAGATCCTCCATTCAGCCCTAGGCTGAGTTTCAGTCCGAGAATGAATCATGTTGAACAACCACCTGGCCCTTGATCAGGTCCTCCATTATCTCGAAAAATGGTCCTTAGTACTAAACTGATCAACCACCTACAGGACCTGCTTGAATCTCCCTGGTCCCAGACCAGGAATGTCTCTGCGTTTACTTGCAGGATCTACTTGGACATCGTGTGCCTGGTCCAAGACCAAAAACATGCTAGAGACTTTGCTATGGCCTAAACCTGCTTGGTCAAACCAAGAACCCCAAGAGACTATCGAGGGCCTGGTACCTTCTAGGATCTTACTCTGCCCTAGTCAACTGACTAAGGTGCCATCCTCCCTAAGAATGGGTCTCGCAGCTGCACTATCTTTAACAAATATGTGGAGTGGTATGTGTACGACGCATTCGGATTTGGGTTCTCGGCTAGCGTGGAGTGTCAAAAATGGTCATCATGTGAAGCTGGGGGTGGACCCCTTTATTGGTGATGGTTTCACACACTCTCAACAAACACAATCTAGGGGCTTCAACATAGGGGGCGGCTCTGTTATTTGGTCCAAGCAAAGAGACAAGGACTTGACGGGAGAATAGTCAATATTGTCTTTCATCTAAAGATGTGGATCTTGGTCTCGAATGTGCAACCGATTGGGATAGACATTTAGAAAGCTTGAATCATAGTGCAATTAGAGTCAGTAATTTGGACGATAAAGTTGTGTCGTTTTTTATGGGTGCATTCTAAAAGCATCAACAATGGTTCTACTCACCACATTCAGCAACATGAATAACACAAATTTGGAGGATAAAAATGTGTTGTTTGTTGGTGCATTCTAAAAGCACCAACAATGGTTCTAATCACCGCATTCTGCCACATCAATAACACATTGGAAGTGAACAGACTTGGTATAGTAAACCCACATTTAAGGCAAAGCTTCTAAAACCATTTTTTTTAAAGAAAGATGAAATTCATCACCGCATTCCGCAACATCAATAACATATTGGAAGTGAACAGACTTGGTATGGTAAACCTACATTTAAGGCAAAGCTTCTAAAACCATTTTTTTTTAAAGAACGATAAAATTCAGGACAACTATTCGAAATGGTAGCGAAACACTTTCTTTGTTATCTCAACTGATAGCCCCCATACAAGCATTGATGGCAGACCCAGTCTTCGCATTACTAGATTTTGATAAAGTTTTCAAGGTAGATCTCTCTATGGTTAATAGACATCGTTGGCTGAACCATTATTAGTACCATTGGTTAACCTAAAGTTAAATGGAATCCTTTGAAGTTGTTTCAAATATAAACTTGAATCCTGTGGAGTGGTTTCAAATATAAACGAAACATAGGAAATGAAATCTATCGCAGAAGAATTACTCCTGGTAGCCATTTACCCTGCTCAAACAATTCTCCAATAACTTTCTGATTAAGAATTAATTCAAACTAACAGAAAGCCCGAATTCGGTGGGTTTTCTTGAGAACACAAATCATGCTCTGGGGTCACAAATCTGCTTTAAAACACTGAAAGACAAATATTAGTCTTTATTTTCCAAAATTTTAATAATCTGGATGATGGACTTGATTCTTCGCTTAATTCTTCCAAAAACCTGTGGTGGGAGATGTAGGTACCATTTTCAAAGAAAATTGTCACAGCAATCAATCACTCCAATTTTGTAATCAGGGCTTTGCAAGTTTTGAAATTTGATATATGAGTATGGACGCCAGCCAATAAGCTGTTTGCACCGTCAAACTCTGGCACAAATTTATGGTATGTCGAGTCCAGTTAATTGTTTATACCCATATATAAACTCACCAACTAAAGAAAGTACCACAAATTTGTCATCAATACACTGAGATTATAGAAAAGTGTAAGGAAAAATGTCTGAGATTATAGTAAGTTTCAGAGCTTTTATGGACGTTTTAATAAAACATAGACCTTTGTGTGTTTAGTGATCAGAAAAAGGCATAGGCAGACCCTTGACACGCTTCTTTCTGGATCTTAGGTGTGGAAAATGCTATAGATTGCTCAATATTCATGTCAATAAGCAAATTCTATTCGTACGGTGTAGCAAGGTTGAAGCAGTTGGTCAACTGACATGGCACCTCCCCTAATAAATTGTTGTTATTCAGTATCATGTATGTAATCCATATCCAGAATTAAAGGTAGATAGTTGGAATAATTACAGAATGACAAGGTATACCATCAAAGTAAAAGCATATATTTGGCAATTTTCAGAATAATTGAGTTATTTTCAGAATAATTATCAGACTATTAAGTAAATTGTATTTTAGGGATCGTTCCAAGGAACTTACAGTGAGACTAAATTCTATGGCTGTCCAAGTTCCAAGGAACTTACAGTGAGACCAAATTCTATGGCTGTCCAAGTTCCTGAGGAATATTATTCGATAGCTGTCCAAGGTCTCTGCATTGAAAAGATGTCACACTCTGTTACTGTTTTGTTGAAGTGGCCATGAACACCATGATGATTAATATAACTCTCACACATAAAAACTTGATTTGTTCTCAAAAAATTTCAAAAGATTTCTACAGACAAAGCTCATAAAAAATTGATTTGTTCTCAAAAGATTTCTGCAGACAAAGCTTACAATTTTCAAAAGATATTCCAAATCCCCAAAGATCCTGGAATAGGTCCAGGAATGTCATTTTTAGACAAGTCCCTATACTTTCGCATCGGATCACAGATCAATCAAAATGTATATTCTACCATCACAGCAATTATGTTTCTGGATGAAATATTTAATAGGGGTCTTGAAAGCTTTATCAAGACACTAAAATCTAGATTTATAATATATCCCAGCTCGATGGGAATTGCTCCTTTGATATTGTTGGAGGACAAATTTCTGTAAAATCCACAACAAAATCTGTTAATCACTCTGAATGTGCCTAATACAATTCAACAGTTCATTATGTTATTGACAACCATTTACAAATAAGACAACCATTTACAAATAAGTTAAACTGTCAAGCTTATGGAATTCCAGAGGAAAAATTCCATTCAAACGGTTGCCAGGATAATAAACGAATTTTCTCTGGGATTGAACCTTCGAGTTGATTGCTGGCAAGACTTCTGTCCCAACAAAATACAACCTAGTGTTGTTAAAAACATGCAGAAAGAATTCACAATAGATCTATGATTAATGTGTACTGTATAACTAGGTTTGAACATGTTTCTACCATTTTTGTCTGCACTTTCTAGAAAACTGTATAGACAGAAACTTACAATCTCAGGTGGAATCTTCCACGTAAGCTGATTGTCATTTAGTTGCTTGCATATCCATATAACAGGTAACTACCAATGGGATTTTTCTTCGAGTTGATTGCTAGCAAGATTTCTGTCCCAACAAAATACAACCTAGTGTTGTTAAATACATGCAGAAAGAATTCACAATAGATCTATGATTAATGTGTAGTGTATAACTAGGTTTGAACATGTTTCTACCATTTTTGTCTGCACTTTCTAGAAAACTGTATAGACAGAAACTTACAATTCGAACAGTTGTTCCAACTTCCCCGGCTCAAGTGGAATCTGCCATGTAAGCTGATTGTTATTTAGCTGTCTGCATATCCATATAACAGGTAGCTATCAATGCAACTTTTCTTATCATTCACATATCTATTTCTTGCACACTATACATGACTACAAATATGATTTAAAGCTCTTACAGGTAGGTTAGCTTTCTCATGTTCCCCAAATATTACTCTGCAAATATCTGAGAAGAACAAAGGAAAGAGCAAGAGAATCAGCTTCCTGAAAATTGAAAATGAAAGAAAGTTTTGGTCAAAATCTAATGACCCAGAGGGCAGAATTCCAGCATTTAAACTTACAGCTTTCCATTGCTCAAATTGCATGGGATGGGAGGAATTGTTCCAGTAAGATGATTATCACTCAAATCCCTGCAATAAATATATTAATGTATCAATGCACTAAAGCATAAACCATTATTGTATAATCAAATCTTTGCCAGGGATAACAAAGCATTGATCAATGAAAGAAGGAATATGAATGGATTCTGCATAAGAAATATATTGACAATAGCTGGGATTGCATGCATTTTAAGGGCTGAGGTTACTTCTAATCAGATCAGAAGAAATTTTTGTACAAATTAAGATCCAGTAAACACTTTACTTACAGAACAGCTAGGACCTGCATGAGACCAATTATTTCCGGAATCCTTCCTGTCGACTTGTTTCCTCGTATTGACCTATAGAAACCACTTCAAATTACGCCATGAACACTAAAAGCAAACACTTAATTTTCATTCGTTGAATAGTAATATCATGCAACTAATTACATTACTTAGACAACCTGCATGATGTCATATCCCTACTTATTCATTGTTCAATGAAAAAATATGATACTTTTTCTCTTTCATAAAAATAATTTCTAGACAGAATGCAAGATGGATCAGTGATGGTATAAGACACTAGAACACCTATTTTAGCTCTGGAAGTTTTTATACTTACAGAGTAGCCACTTGTAGAAACCCAATGTTGAAGGGGATCTCTCATGTGAGTTGATTGTATGACAAGTCCCTGATAAGAACAACAGTTCCGATCCAACCAGTGCTAAGTATGTAGGACAAGAGTGACGAGGCATGCATCAAACAATACATCATACATCTCAACCCATTTGTTCATTTATAACTCAGAAAACATACAATATTTCGAAGCTTGTACAGTTTCCAATATTATCAGGAATGGTTCCCGTCAAGCTGTTTCTTTGTGCATCACTGCTTGACAGAGATAAAAATATTTGAGCTACTGCCAGGTGAAATTCCTTAATGTACTGAACTGTTGCATCAATATGCAGCAATTTAAAGATCAATGCTCTAAAAAATGTGTATTTACTCCCCTCTTAATTCATTCTGGGGATCTCCCCTCTTAATTGATTATGTACCAAGTCCCAAAATATATACAAAACCATATTTGTTTAATGACAGGCTCTCCAGACTCCTGGGTTTACACAGCCAATAAATTATTCAACAAGAAGTGAAAAGATAATAGAACCCAACGTGACTATCGAGTGTGAGATTGGCTGTGACTAGAAAAATAATTTGAATCCAGCGTTTCTTAGCAATGTGACTATAGAGTGTGAGATTGGTTGTGACTAGAAAAATAAATTGAATCCAGCGTTTCTTATTGGCGTTACCGTTGGTTACCTTGTGGAGGAAGGTTAGTACTAGTAAATTCTATCCTTTCCTTTGGATAGAAAAAAAACAACAATAAGGCACCCCTCTTGCCAAATGGTCATCTCTGGCAAAAGCAAAAGTTGGTGGGGGCTGGGGGCTCAAAAACATTTATCTATTTAGGCAGGTTCTGGCTGCAAAAGAAATCGTGGAGGCTAATCTTTGGAGTAAGTTCACAATGTAAAAATAATTTCAAGTACACTGAAGAATGGATAGGTTGGAAACAAATCTATAAGAGGAGCCTCGAATGTGTGGAACGGATTAGTTCTTTGGAGTAAGTTCACAAGGTAAAAATAATTTCAAGTACACTGAAGACTGGATAGGTTGGAAACAAATCTATAAGAGGAGCCTCGAATGTGTGGGACGGATTAGTTCAAGCCTTTCCAATCCTAGGCAGGTGGGTGGCCTGGAAGATAGGAAGAAGGAATAAACTTAGGCCCAGTGAGAATCCTTGGCTTGGGGCTGCGGGAAATTATTAACTTTCAGAGGAGCTGCTAGCAGTACTATATGAGAAAAGACTAACCATTTGGCAGATGTTGGAACAGAAGAAGAACCTGGAAGATGGCTACAGAATTGGGAAACTGTAGAAGCTATAGATATACAAGGTGCCTTGGCTAATGAATGGTCACATTATATTTCCTTAATATCTCATAGTGCAACATGTCTACGAGAGAGAGAGAAGAAAAATTAACGTGGACATGGACAAGACAACAAGCTCCCTTACAGAAAAGCTAGACTACGAGGCTCTATCTTATCTTATAATGATAAGCAAGAAGTTATAGTGGTGGTCCATAATCTGGTGTACATTTAAGATTCAAATTTTTGCATGGCTAACTTTGTTAAATAGGATTTTGATTTCGGGCAATGGACAGAAAAGAAATAGGCATGGACCTAATAGATGTATTCTATGTAAAGTGGGAGGCTCCATCTTACCTTATAATGATAAGCAAGAAAAAGTTATGGTGGTGGTCCATCATTTGGTGAACATTTAAGATTTAAATTTTGCATAGCTAAATTTATTGAATAGGATTTTGATTTAAGATTCAAATTTTTGCATGGCTAACTTTGTTAAATAGGATTTTGATTTAGGACAATGGACAAAATAGAAATAGGCATGGACCAAATAGATGCATTCTATGTAAAGCGGAAGGTGAATCTATGGATCATCTCTTTGTCTCGTGTCCATTTTTAATTCAGGTGTGGCAGTTCTTCAGTCTCTGGATTGTCCAGGTCAATGGATTCAGTAATACCTTACTTCTTTTCTTATTCAGGTGTGGCAATTCTCCAGTCTCTAGATTGTCTAGGTCAATGGATTTGGTAATACCTTACTTCTTTGGATCGAAGATCGAATTGTAAGAGAGTGTCAAGATCTTCCATGTTATGTGTTGTGGAGTCTGTGGCTGACCAGGAATAACAACATGGTATTTGAGAAAAGAGGCAAGGACTCGAACCTAATCCAAATGTCTTTTAGGGAAAGGATGGAAAGTAAAAATAAAGAAAACATTCAGGATTATAAAAAAATCCAGTTACAAATCAAAACTATGCTTTGGGGTATTTCGATAGTGTTTGTCAAGGAGTGCCAAGCATGTGTGGCGCTTGAGCAGTTTTATATCTTTCTATCACACATTTTTATACTTAGTGTGGAGCATGGCTGGGGACAAACAATAGAACAGAAAAATTTCCCTCTTTAGAAAAAGAAATGTTATATTTTGTTTACTTTAGAAAAGAAATTAAAACATTACAGGTTCTCAGAGACTCTAAAGTGAGTCTAAACTACTCTACTGGTGGAATGGTGAGAAGGAAATTTACAAATCACAAATATAGTTGAGTCCTTTACTAAATTGAATCTTGGAAACAAATGCTGGATTCAAGTTTCTCTTTGTTGGGCACGTATATAAAGAACTCAACCTCAAGGCATATGAACTTTCCAAAGAAGCCATTATCCTACAGGTGGCAGTTTGGTTTATTAGTTGAGCACATAATCTTGGAAACAAATGCTGGATTCAAGCTTCTCTTTGTTGAGCACATATATAAAGAACCCAACCTCAAGGCATATGCACTTTCCAAAGAACCCATTATCCCACAGTTGGCAATTTGGTTTATTAGTTGAGCACATATATAGAGAATTCAATCACAAGGCAGATGCAATTTCAGAAAAAATTATTATCCTACGGGAAGGCGGCAGTTTGGTTTACCAGGAATTCATAGGGGAAGAGGTCCATCCTGCAGTTACTTTTTGTCCGAGTTGATCCCTCCTGGATGATAGTTGGAATTTTTTTATTCAGTTAGTTTATCAAGTCGATTTTTCTAAGACATCTTTGTATCTGTTTGGTGAAACTTTTGTTGGTATTTTTCGGATCATGATTAAGGAATACTATACTATAATGATGTGATAGTCTGTTAATTAAATATATCAAATAAATTGGACTATATTAGAAGATTTGAGACTTGTCTATGTTTATATTAGATGCTTTGAGGCTTGTCTATGTTTATTTTGATTTTATTAGCTTGGACTATATTAAAAGCATCGAGGCTAGTCTATCTTTATTTTGATTTTATTAGTATAAAATGGAAAAAAAAATTGTTACAAGGATTAAAATTGACAACATCAAACCTCCCCAACATAAAACCCTATTATCAAGCCTTCTGCCCTCAGACATAATTGAAGGCATAGTTAAAGATCAGAAATCGGATATATAATACACATTAAAACAGTTATGGGATAGGCACCATAGGGATGAGGAAGCGGAAAGAGAACTTGAACTTGGGAGGCAGATGAGCATTGAGGAAACTAAGCTTCTACAAAACACTAGAACTGTTGGAGGATTAAGAGCGGACAACAAGTCTCGAGCAAGACCTCAAACAACAAAGAAATAATTTTAGTTGTCTCTTGGAATTGCAGAGGTGTGGGGAGCTCAGTAAAAGTGGAAGTGATTAAGAATATTATCAAAACAGAGAGACCAAACATTCTAATAATCCAAGAGACAAAAATGGAAGAAGAGGATGTAATGGCCCTATCTAATCTTTATTGGAAAAACTGTCATGGGAAAGCCATCAGCTCCATAGGCGCATTAGGAGGAATTGCAACCTTTTGGGATTTGAAAAAATACACAATAAAATCAGCAAAGCAAGCCAATCATTGGCTTATGACAGAGTTGCAATGCAAAGACAAGCAAGAGTCAATCTTTGTTTGTAATGTATATGACCCAACGCATTACAAGGATAAGTTGGTCTTTTGGGAAGCTCTCAACTTGTTGTGCGAAGACTTGCAGGGAAAAGACTCTATTCTTGCTGGGGACTTCAACGCCACCAAATCACAGGTGGAGCAGAGGGGAGGCTCGATCGTTAGGGGCCCCTTTGGAGAGAAAATGGAAGACCTGATGGCAGATCTGGATCTATTGGACCCCCCACTTAAGAACAGGAAATATACTTGGAATAACAAAAGGACAGGACCTAAACATATTGCTGCAAGACTAGATAGGTTTTTTATAAGCTCCTCCCTCTTGCAAAGGGGCTTACTTTCGATCTCCATAGCTCTTCCTTCAGCAACTTCAGATCATAAACCCATATACTTCTTATCTCCTTCTAAAAATCTGGGTCCTATCCCATTCCGATTTAATCCTCTTTGGCTACAGGATACAAAAGTTCTAGAAATTATTCAAAAGGATTGGAATTCTAACATCTTTGGCTCTCCTAGCTATATATGGGAGTCAAAGCTAAGAGCAGTATGTCTCGCTCTCAAGAATTGGGCTAACTTGTCTTTTAAAGGGCCTTCTTTCCACAAGAAACAAGCTCAAGATGATCTCGCAACTCTCCGGAAAAAAAATGAAAGAAAGCAACAAGGTATGGCAATAAAGTTAGACGTGGCTAACGCCTTTGATATGGTTAATCATTTCTTTCTTTTCAAAATTATGTCTAGGTTCGGCTTTTCGAAGAGGTTCATTAGATGGACTAAAGCTTGCATTAGCAGTCCTCGGATTGCTCCTTTAATAAAGGGTAGACCAACCAAATTCTTTCAAGCTTCTCGGGGTCTCAAGCAAGGTTGCCCCTTGTGCACTTCCTCTTATATTAGTTGTTGATTCATTGAGCAGAAAGCTTCAAGCTTTACAAGAAAATGGGAAATTAAAAGGCCTAAAGATCGCCAAGAGAACCAAAGCCGCTACTCATGCCCAATTTGCAAATGACACAATTCTATTGGGGGCCTTCCACCGTAATTGGAGAGAGATTTAATGAAGTGTTTTCCTCTTTCCTCCAAAGCTTCAGATGGTAAGGTAAATTCTATAAAATATAAGGTTTATGGTTGGAACTGTCCACCCAGGATGTTGGCTAGGATAGCAAGGGTTCTAGGCTTCAAAGGCAAGTTAAATTGGAAATCTTTCAACTATTGCCATGTCCCCTCCCCTCTCTCGCCGAGGAGAGGACGTGATTCAACTGCTCTACCAACATAACTGGGGATTTAGCCCCATGAACATAAACAGAAATGCATTGAAATAAAAGACATGTACAGATGCATAATACATGTAAATAGAGCGAAAGCAAATACATTTCGAGCATTCATATGTTCATAATAATTCTTAAACAAATACATTGCAGAGAATATACAAGAGAGCACTTATCTTAAAAATGAGCTTCCCCGCAACTAGCTATGTCGCTGCAACGTTCCACCCAACCATAAGCTAGTTGTGCTCATTAATCTCTCAACACAACTGCCACCCCTGAGCTGGGCATGATTTCCACAAGGAAAAAGAGAACTACAGGATCACACATAAACCAAATACACACCAAGGTTAAGCCAAGCCAATCCACAGTTGGGTTTATCAGGATATTAAGGTAGTGGAAAGGAAGAATTGCTAAGCTAGTGAGCTCAACCACAGAGCTATGGACACCTGCACAAGATCTATCAATCTTGGCCTCCACAATACCTACACACCCAGCACAAGGAAGTATCCCCTTCACTGCTACATAGCCCCTCAATCCATACCTTCCCTTACAGTTCTCTTCAGGGTGTGCATAGAAGAATAGCCAGTTCCTCTCTTCACTAGGTTTATCAAGCCAATTCTGGGCCTCTTCCACTCCCAAGTCTTACATGTTAGAGATTTAGCTCTGAAGGCACTCTGCATGTTTTTGTCTTGTATGTGGAAGTGACCATGCACTAGCTAGGCTACTTTACTTTGCAATGTTGTTTTATAAAGTTTAAAGTGCTCTTATGTAAATCTTATGTAAATCGGACATTTTATAAAGTATTCCCTTGTTTTAATTTTATAAAGTGACTTTATGAGATAAAGTGCACTTGGTTCATAAAGTAAATGTGACTTTATTAAAATTAAATGTAACCGCTTTTGGGGGGAAAGTTTCGCAACCCTTGATCTTGAAAAGCCAAGATTTAATATTGGACTTTGGATTTAGGGATTGGGAAGGTGAAAAGTCACTCTCAAGTTATAAGAGAGAGCCTAGGATAGTGTGCAAGACAAGTTGAAGGAAAGCATTTCCAAGAAGGAAAGCATTTCCAAGAGTGGCATTTGGATGAGTTATTTGCGCAGAGAGAGGGAGCTGCAATTTTTCTCAAGTGGGCACGAATCCCAAGGAGAAAAAAAATCTCAAGAGGGCACGAATCCCAAGGCGCTGGGCAATTTTCTAAGACATTCACATTCTGCTGACTTGTATTGTTTCGTACAATCCGTACGGTACAGCAATGGCACAAATTTTGAGAAAACATTTTTGGGCACGATTTTCGAGAAGGAAAAAAATCAAGCACATAAATCCGTACAGTCCGTACTATTCTGTATAGTACATACATTCTGTTGGGCACGAAAATCGAGGTGGGCACAGAGATCAAGGTGGACACAAAGATCGAGGTGGGAACAAAAATCAAGAAATCTGGTACAGTCATTAATGCTGAAATAAATGTTGTTGTCAATTATTTTTCTGCCTAATAAATGCTACAATAAAGTTTTCTTGGACTGGTTTTCCCCAGGGTGGGCTTTTTCCAGGGTCACATAGACCAAGATTCTAGTCTTTTATGGGTTTATCATTCTGCTTTTTTGTGTGTGTATTTTCGCTACTACAGACTTAGTTTTTTCAGTGTTTCAGCTTCATTGTTGTTGGGTTTTATGCATGTGAAGTATTTTCGCTACTACAGACTTAGTTTTTTCAGTGTTTCAGCTTCATGGTTGTTGGGTTTTATGCATGTGAAGTATTTTTACTTAATGACAGTTAAAGTCTGAAATCTGGGTTTAACCAAGTGTTTGCCAAAAGTCTGAATTTTTTGTCAATATTTCTACATTACAGACCAAAAGAAGGGTGCACATAACAGCAAAATACAAATGTTGGGCATGAAGGAAAATGTTTTGACAACCAAAAACGAAATTGAATTTTTTGTCAATATTTCTACATTACAGACCAAAAGAAGGGTGCACATACCAGCAAAATACAAATGTTGGGCATGAAGGAAAATGTTTTGGCAACCAAAAACGAAATTGAAGATGCAGAAATCACCCTAAGAGAGCAATTCGATTTCAGAAAACATTCTTGGGCATTGCAAGAGCAAAAACGACCTCTATAAACCCCAAAATCGTGAATCTCTGCTTCCCAACCACTAAGTAACACAAAAACGAATTTCCCAGCATGGATAGATGAGAAAAACAAAAGAAAAACGTTAAGGACAACGCCCAGCTGCGTGAGGAAATGAAAAATGTGAATGAGGAATGACAAGGGCATGCATTTCTGGGTACTTACTTGCCCAATAAGCAAAAACACGATTTTCCAGATTGATGGCTTATCACAATACGAAATTGACTGCCATACTCTGTAGAATTTTCAGCACTTTCCCAACCCAGTTTCCAACTCCGTTTTAACACATTGTTTAATGCCTAACCCAATTTGTTTTACTGCTGGAAATTAGATTTTTCTCATAAACAAATATAGGACTGAAACACAAGAAAAGTTTCTACTGCATTATCGCTAACAACAAATAAAACACATTCAACCAAAAATTTCAGACACAATATTTTTGGTCCAATGACCAAGGAAAAACCCCAACCTCCGAAGAAAACTTGTGAGAGAAATTTTTATTATCAGGAAAAATTGCAACAATACTCAGAAAGATTTTCAAACCAACTTATCTCAATTGAATGAGAATTTTCTGCCTCGTTTTTCGTGCCTAACAGCAAAAATCAAACCCAAAAATTTATGTTGTAGCTGCCTCGAAAAACGTGTTGTTGTACGGACTGTACGACGGTCGTACAGACTGTCTATACGAACCACGAAAATCATGCATGTAATCTACCTCAAGAAATGTGCCCAAAAATCTACCTCAAAATCTGTGCCTGATTTTTGCCTCGAAAATTGAGCCTGTACTTTGCCCCGAGGAACATGCCCTATACGGAATCCATACAATACGGATAGGCTGCAATAAATGTTTCCTCCACAAAATGTGTGCCCAACTCCCTCCTTGAAATTCGTGCCCTGCTCTTGTTGTCCTCTTCCTCGATTTGCGTGCCCAAGAAAAATTGTTGCTACTGTTTTTTCTTCTTTCTCAGAAAAAGGCTCTCTCTTCTGTCTCAAAATGCAAAGTGCCTCTTCACTTGGAAACTTTTCCTTATGGTAAAAAAATTAGGGTGAATGAAAAGTCACCTAATCCTAGGGCTTAGATTAGTCTAGATGAGTGGTTGTGATAAAAATCACTTTTCTCCACAAAATAGTTAATTTCACTCACTTTTTAAATATTTCACTTAAAGTGCACTTTTTACCTAAAGTGCAATTAATGCTCATCTCAAGTCATTAATATAAAGTCCAAGTGACTCAAAACCCCTTTTCTTAATGACTTAGGCAAAAGTCACTTAGGGAAACAATTCCTAGGTAAAAATCAACACTCCCTCTTACCGAGGAAGTTGTTCTTCACCACACCCAACTTGTCTCTGAAGTGAATAAACTTGCCTCTTCCAATGAAATGATACCTAATCTCAATATGCTTTGACCGGTCATGAAATACTGGATGCTCAAAGAGCTGGATGCAACTTTGCTTGTCACAGTAAATCACCATAGGCCTCAGCTCCTGATCAAATAACTCAACCAATAACTTGCGAAGTCATAGCGCCTCCCAACTGGCATGATTGGCTGCCGAATACTCGGGCTCTGCAGAACTCAAAGCAACATACTTTTGCTTTCAACTAAACCACAACACTGCTGCCGAGCCCAAAATGAAACAACATTCGCAAGTGCTCTTTCGGTCTGCCACACTGCCTGCCCAATCTAAATCTATGAAGCCAATCAGTCTGATCCCATCTGATCTCCTGTAGTCCAGACCATACTCCATTGTCCCTGCAAGGTATCTCAACACATGTTTTGCGGCTACCCAATGCACCCTCCTAGGCTCAACCATGAACTAACAAAGAGTGTTCACTGCAAAACACAAATCTGGCCTGGAGTTAACTAGATACATCAAAGAACTAATGAGCTGACGATATAGTGTAGGATCCACCAACTCTCCCTCAGAAGCATGAAGCTTCCTCCAGTTGGTGACCATCGGTGTAGACATCAACCTGCAATCCTCCATCCGTAATCTCCTAAGAATATCAAATACATACTTTCCCTGTCCCAGGAAAATATGTCCAGGCTCCTACCAAACCTCCAATCCTAAAAAGAGTGCATCAACCCAATGTCCATCATCTCGTACTCTGAAGCAAGATCTTTCTTGTAAGATGCAATAGGTCTCTCTCCTCCTGTGATAAATAAGTCATCCACATACAACAGAAGAATGAGTGGATCATCTCCAACCATGATGAAATAGAGATTCGGATCTACCTCACTCTTCTGAAAACCCATTCGTTGCAAGTAAGAGTCAATCCTGAAGTACCAAGCTCTGGGAGCTTGCTTCAGCCCATACAAGGCTTCCTTCTGCCTGCACACATGAGATTCTCCCATGAATCTCAAAGCCCTGAGGCTGCTCAACATAAACCTCCTCCTGTGTGATTCCATTGAGAAATGTGGTCTTGACATCCATCTGATGGATCTTCCAACCCATTTCAACAGCAATGGAAATCAATGCCTTGATAGAAGTATAACGAGTAATCGGTGCAAAGGTCTCATCATAATCAACTCCCTCAACCTGTGAAAACCCCCGTGCCACAAATAGAGCCTTGTACTTCTCCACACTACCATCTACAACATGTTTTAGCTTGTAAAGCCAATGAGAAGTCACCACCGACTTCCCTTCTTGTCTCGGAACTATCTCCCAAACATCGTACTTCATGATGGAATGGTACTCTTCTATCATGGCATCTCTCCAAATATGATGCTGAGAGGCCTCCTCAAAAGTAGACACGGGAGCGTCACCTAGGGACCAATATGATATCACGTCCGTTCATATTGGGGGGTTAAAATTAAAAAATTAAAAATTAATATATTGGGGGTATATTAGGGGTAATTAGGGTTTTTTTTTACTATATAAATACCCAATATGCTGGGGTATTTTTTATTCAACATTTTCACCCGAGCGCTTCACCAGTCCTGCCTGCTAGGTGCCTGTGCTTGCGAGCTCTTTGCTGGTGGTCTGAGGTCTGAGTGTGCCTGTGCCTGCGAGCTCTTTGCTGGTGGTCTGAGGTCTGAGTGCACCTGCGGTGCCTGTGCCCGTGAGCTCTTTGCTGGTGGTCTGAGGTCTGAGTGTGCCTGTGCCTGTGCCTGTGCCTGCGAGCTCTTTGCTGGTGGTCTGAGGTCTGAGTGCACCTGCGGTGCCTATGCCTGCGAGCTCTTTGCTGGTGGTCTGAGGTCTGAGTGTGCCTGTGCCTGCGAGCTCTTTGCTGGTGGTCTGAGGTGTGAGTGCACCTGCGGTGCCTGTGCCTGCGAGCTCTTTGCTTGTGGTATGAGGTTTGAGTGCACCTGCACCAAGCCGAGGTGCACTTTCGAAAGCTAAGAAGCTGTTGCAGAGGGCGTTTATTCACCGTAGCAGCGTTTTTTGGAAAACGGGGGCGTTTATTCACCGTTTTGTGGCCGTGGGTTTGTGGTGGGTTTCTCTGGTGCTGGAGGAGGCACTTTGGAGAGCCATTGCATATCATTATTGGAGGTACGCTGTAGTGTGTTTAATCTTTGATTCCTAAACTCTCCATCCTTACTGATGCAAGCACCACTTGCTTTGTCTAAGCAGACCCTCGATTCCAGAATATTCCGTACTGGAATCTACCCTAAATATTGTCCTTCACCATTCTTTAACTCTTTGAACTCCGCTCTATTCACCATTGTCGATCTTTGTCTGCTCTGCTTACTGTCGGTTCTTTCCAACGCACAACCCCTGTTCATTTATCTAGTCGCTGTCCTCCTCTGCCAGACCACAAATATTCAACCTGTAAATAAACATACTTTCCTCTAGAACGCACAATCACTCAATTTACAGAGTGCCTCTTTAAGTCTCAGATAGACTTCTACAACTGGAAATTCACTCAGAATCTCTCCCTAGTACTTTCACAGATAGATATACAAACATACAGATTTACTCTGTCTCCACTTCAAGATTCATATACAGAATTTAATTTTAACACAGAGCTCATCAACTATTTACCAAAATCCAATATGTTCATGTACAAATACAAACACAGAAAATGGCAAATCTGTCTTTCATTCACAAATGAAAACTGTACATGCTTCATAATCCTAATCTATTATGTCTTCTATGGCCTGGTCTCTCATGGCTTGGCCATCTCCTCATATCTCTGTGAGCTAACCCTCATCTAAACTAAGCTAGATAAAACTAGGTCCCCCCTTATCTAATCACCCACAAAACTTGTATTTAATTACAATGAATTTCTGTTTCCAGATCCTATGATTAAGGAACATAATCCTTTTTAAGCTCAACTCCTTCTACGAGTCATCATTGACTCATTAACAACCTTATCCAAGTACTTACAAGTGGAAAGGATCTAGAATCCTTATCCATTTTTCAACTCTTAATGAAAATAAAGAAATTACATTTATGTGAGACCCTAGGTCTTCTCTGATTTTCTTGACCTTGATCAAGTCATGAATGAACTCGTTTTTCCTGAGCCTATGCTCCTGCATCAGACTCCCCAGCTTAAAAAAATTCATGGGCTCCTGTCCATGAGCTCCCTTCCTGCTACTTTTCTGTAGTTTTGCAGCAGATACTCAAATATGAATTTGAGCAGTGTTCTCACTTCAAATAACCCCTTCAGCTCATCTTTCCAACACTTTGTCATCAACAAGTCTCTTGATTCCTCCAATACTGTATCAGCATTATGTCCTGACTGCATGTAACAGCCATATTCATCCTTCTCTTAATCCTGCATTCAAAACAGATTGATTTCTGTCATAGAAACAAACACAAGTTAATATGTCATAAGATAACTTCTGACATTTTTAATGAATTCCTTGCATGAATTCTTGTTCAATATCTTCTTTGTTTGCTTCTTCTAACATCACCATCCTTGCTTTTCCTTTAAAAAGAAAACCTTGACTTCTGGGTCATGTAACTGTGGTCTTCAATCCTCCTGGGTCCCATACTTTATTTTGTAAATCATCATCTGCTTTGCTTATGCGGATCTGTTTACTTAATTGCTGTTGTTCATTGACCCGACAATGACCTTCACAGTCTTCCACAATCATCCAAATGATTGTCTGAATTTTACTGCCATTATTCTTCTTACTCCTCTGCATGAGATGCCATAGCTCATCAGCTTCCTCATCCAGTATGCTTCTATTCTGAAACACCTCTGTCTGGATATCTTTTTCCATTTCAACTTTCATCTGTCTAGAAGTATAAAAAACTTCCAATGCTTTCCTTCTCTTCTGCACAACAAATTCACTGTTGCTTATTTCCTCGTCTTCTTCAGCTCTGTTCTGAACTATCACATTGTCCCTTAAGACAACTTCTTCCTCTGCATTCCTTCTTCCTTTCACAACAACTTCTAGCAGTTGGTCTCCTTCACATCCAATGTCGTTAGAGACATAATTTTCCTCCAGAATGTTACCTTCAGCAACATCATATTTCTGTTCTACAGAAATCTGTTCAACATTATTGTCTTTCAAGAGCATCTTTCCTTCTTCATTCTCCATATCTACATATGATTGATCATAATAAATATTAAATTTACCAACCATAAAATTTTTACCATGTATTCCAGTATTCTTTTCATCATTTCCAGCAATGACTACTCCTCCATCTTTTTCCAATTCCAGCTTCACATCTCTAATGGAATTCTGCTGATTTCTCAACCTCTCTTCCAAAATCATTAACTCTTCCCATAAGTTAGTCAATTCACTTGGAATTTATAC
>LPNX010729717.1:36330-59394 GCA_001517045.1 Pseudotsuga menziesii | reverse complement strand
TGTGTCTCTTGTCTCTTGTGATGTGCTTATGTGATTGATGTGCTTGTTATTCTCTCAGTGAAAAGATCTTAACATATTGCTAGCTTAAATGTTGAAAAACTAACAGAAATGAGCGCAAAGAAGCTGCAGCATTGGTCAGATGCGCGGGAGGAGATAGCTCCTTCCAACCTATCCATTGGCCCATCATGCCCCATCGAGAGAGATCATAAAGAGTATTGATCCCCTGACCACTCACCCATTCTGATAAGGGGGCCAATCCTGGCAGTGAGGAGCAAGGGGGCTGTCCTAAAATACTACTGTTCCAAACGTTAATTCTTTTGCCATTCCCTGGAATCCAGTAGCAGTTTTCAGTGATTGTGCTAAGGGATGCTTTGCATAGTTGCCATAAAGTGGTTCCTTTACCTGTCCATGCACTGTCCAGCATTTTTGATCTAGGCCTCTTAATATACTTTTTTCTGATGACTTCCTTCCACCGTTCCTTTCTTCCTGTAACCAGTCTCCATATCATTTTGGCTCCCATGGCTTTGCTCATGTGCTCAGGATCTCTGATGCCTAATCCACCTTGGATTTTGGCACATTTGATCGTGTCCCAGTTTACCAAATGGAACTTATTAGTCTGGACTTTCCCTCCCTGCCAGAGGAATTTTCTGATTTCCTTACTAATGCTGTTAATAATATTCTTGGGAACAAGGACCATCGAACTTGTGTAGATGGGGTAAGAGGAGAGGATGGACTGAATTAGAGTAGTCTTCCCTGCTAAATTTAGCCATTTTGTCCCCAATGATTGAATCTTATCCTTAATTTTTTGAACGACCGGGTTCCACATTGAGGAAGTCAAGGATTTTTTAACCATGGGGATACCCAAATAGGTGAAATGGGTCCAGTTGGGATTGTCTTTGATTTGAAGGAGTTGGGATATGCTGCGAAGAGCTGGTATAGGGTAGTTCCATCCATATATTTGGCACTTGTTCAAGTTTGCTGAACTTCTTGAAGCATGGAGAAAAATGTCGAGGGGGATGAGGAAGTTCCTAGCAATTTGGATGGAAGCTATTCCAAGAAAGATAGTGTCATCCGCAAATAAGGCATGATTGATGGGAGAGACTCCATTTCAAAAGGAAAGGCTCGGAAGAGAGCCTTCAGCTTGCAGTCTAAGCAATCTTCTGCTTAGGGAATCAGTGACTAGGATATAAAGAAAAGGGGAGAGCGGGCAACCTTGCCTCACCCCGCTTGAGGCTTTGAAGAACGCTGAGGGTCTCCCATTGATGAGAGGTGCTATCCAAGGGGAAGTTATACATGCTTGAATTTGGTTGATGAAAACAACGGGAAACCCAAATATTTCCAAGACCATAATGATAAAGGAGTGTCTCAATCTATCAAAAGCATTAGCCAGGTCTAGCTTAATGGCCATCCCTGGCTCACCCCTTTTGTTACTGGAATGGATTGCTTCCTGAACTAAGAGAATATTATCACTGATGTGCCTGCCGGAAATAAATATGCCTTGATTAGGAGAAATAAGGGAAGGAATGATTTTCTTGAGCCTCAAGGACAGGACTTTAGAGAATATTTTATAGGACGCGTTGCATAAAGAGATGGGTCAAATTTGTTTAATGGAGGTGGGGTTGGACTCTTTGGGGATCAGGGCCAGGAAGGTGGAGTTGGTGGCTCCCCCCATGTTTCCTTTTTCCATCCAAGAAATAAGCCACATCAGATCCCTCTTGATGAGGGGCCAAAAGGTTCTATAGAAGCAAATAGGGAATCCATCCGGTCCTGGAGCCTTATCCGGATGAAGGCTCCAAATAGCTTTTTTAAATTCTTCTTCCAATATGGGGGATTCAAGCCTGAGTTTTTCCTCAGGACTGATAAGGGAGGGTATGTCAGAGACCATTTCTTCCATGAGGCGTTGTGAGACTGGTTCCTCATCATTATACAAGTGCTCAAAAAAATTTCTTACCTCTGTGCTGATAGCCGCTTGCCCTTGAATGACTGTTCCGTCTTCAGAATTGAGTTCCCTTATAGTGTTCTAGCGTTGTCTGTCCCTGCATTGATTTTGGAAAAACTTCGTGTTCTGATCTCCTCCTTTTAGCCAGAAGATGCGCAAGCGGAGCCTCCATCCCTCCTCTTCATGCCTTAGGATTTTCTGGAGTTGGGATTCCAGATCAATTTCCTTGAGAAGGTGATCCTTGGTGATCATACTTACTTCCATTTTGGCTTGCAGAAGCTCCATATCCTTTATAATGTTTTTCTTTTGCTCAACAGGTTCCTGGAATTGAGTTTTTTCCCATGATTTAAGAGCAACCTTCACCCTTTTTAACTTCTATTCCCAGGAGTATGCTGGAGTTCCCGGGATGAAGCAACGCCAAGCACTAGATATAATATCCCTGACTTCTTCCGTTTCCATCCATATCCGATTAAATCTAAATGGGAGGGGTCCCAAGTTTTCCACCGGTGGAAAGAAGAGACAAATTGGTTTGTGATCCGATATTGCAGAGCACAAGATTTTGACCTCCGGCTGAGGATTGAGGAGATGGGTACTAACTAAAAAACAATCCAGCCGGGCTGCTATATATCTAGGTTCCATTCTTCTATTGCTCCAAGTGTATATGCCATTTTTGGGTTTGATATCAGTGAGACCCCATTGAGAGAGGAGATCTTCCATCCTTTCCCCAAATGGATCCCTCACCTTGGTTCCTCCCCTACTCTCGTCTGCAGATATAGTGGCGTTGAAATCACCTGCAATGTAACAGGGTAGCAGCTTCTTATCTTCACATTGCTCCTCTAGCGATGTCCAAAAACTTTCCTTTTGCAAATTCATGGTTGGGCCATAAACATTTCCAATCCAAAATTGTTCTTTGCTTTCTTTGTTTTCGAGTTTTATAAGAATCCAATTTCTGTTTTCTATAGCGGAGTGCAGCTCAAACTTGTCTGGGTTCCACCAACTTAGAAGCCCTCCAGAGGCCTCTCTTGCACTGATGGCATGGCCTGTCCCTTTTGGCCAAATACTTTTGATAGTTGCAACGCTGTCTTCAGCTGATTTTTTAGTCTCCTGGATGAGAAGGATTGAAGCAGATTCCATTGATTTAAACCTTTTGATAACTTCTAGCTTCTGCTTACCTCCCAAGCCTCTACAGTTCCAGGAGACTACTTTCATTATTTCCTGAATTGTTTGAGGGCCTTGTCTTTCTCCTTTCTCTCCTCTTCTGCATTGAGGAGATATTTGTTTGCTTGCGAAGTTTTTACTAGAAAGTCTAGGTTAACCTGCTTTCCCGCCGCCTTTTCCCTTGCTGCCTCCTGCTCTTTGATGACTTTGTTATATTTCCTTCCTTTTCTGGAAAGGGGTTCTTGATCTTCGATAGAGGTGTCTGTTATTTCTTCTGAGCTTTCTTTTTCCCTTGCTCGTGTAATGGATCCTTCAGAGTTTGTCACTTTGTCTTGCCTTTCAGGGTGTCCAGAACCCTCTTCCCGATCTTCCTTTTCCTGGTTTTGCGAGGATCCAAAACCCTCTTCCTGATCTTCCTTTCCCTGATGTTGTAGGACTATAGCCGGGGGATCAGTATCCTGCTGCTTCTCCATTTCAGGGTTTCCTTCATGATTGTCTTCTTCCTGCGTCTCAACTTCCAAGGCCTCAAACCTATTTCCGGGGGGGCTCTTTGACATGGGGATCTGATGTTTTGAAGGCTTGGCGGCTCTCTTCCCACTTGCTACGTTCCATCCCTCACTTGGGGTGCTGTCCGAGATGGGTTTTTCGGGATTTTTCGGACATGATTTTGCAAAGTGGCCATATTCATGGCAGTATTTGCATTTGAACAGGATTTGATCATATTCTACTGTTTGAAGGTGATTCCAACCGTCAATGGAGAGCAAGATTGACTCCGACAAACCTTTCTCAAGGTCGACTTCGACGCAAATGAGAGCACGGGAGAACATTGGGGCTTTCGGTTCAGATTTGTCTACGTACTTCCCTAGGGTATTCCCTATTGCTCGAAAATCCTCATCATTCTAGCAATGGAGAGGAAGATGGGGGAGCTACCTTTGGAATATCTTTTTCTGCATTGAAGGACAGATCCCACTTATTCAAATACATGCCTTTTTGGCCCATGAAATGAGGTCCGTTCCTGAAGATTAAATCTCGATCCTCCTTCTTTTCAAAGATAAATGCAAAGTATCCTTTTCCACAAAAGATCTGCTGAACTTCCCCCTGGATTAGGGTTCTCCAATTTTTATTCAACCAAACCTCCACTGAACTCGGGGAGGGCCATAGGCCGGTAAACAGACCAATGAGGCCTCTTTCAGAGAGGGTGACTGCTTTTCTCTTCGAAGCTGCAGAGTTGAGCTTTACTTCCGGGACCTCAACACGTTTGACGAATTTGGAAGAGGGGGCCGCAACGGCCTGGACGGGGGGCAGAGCGGCCACGATGGTTTGGAATCTGTCCTCAATGGACTCTGGATCCAGTGGATCCATAGCGAGGCGTCAAATCCCTCGACGGCTAGGGCTCGATCGTTCGCACTAGATTTTCCTCAGAGCGTTTTTCTGAAACAGTCATTGCCATATTTGATTACCTTTTGATCCACCTATTTCCTCTATTTGCAACATTTCCATAAGGCTTTTGTGCTCTTTTGCAATTATATTGTGAACAATTTAATTGAGTTTTTAAAAATTTTTCTTTGCATGACACACATCAACCAATACACATCATTAATTTAAACCTACATATAATTCAAATATATTAAATTTTAATAAAAATTAAAGAATTTTCCTTGTTCTCTTGTTCAAATGAGCTACCATCACGATCCTTACAATAATTTGTTATCCTTGAACTTGTATCAATTGTCTTCTATAAAACAAATAGTAATCATCATTTATAGAAATTTTGAAAGAATTTTTACAAAATAAAATTTGGTTGCATTGAAAAAAGACATAAAAATTGTGGGGAAATCAATCGTTTCAGTTAGTAATCAATCTTTCTTAGAGCATACCCTTCTTTTGAGAGATGAAATTCAGCGAAAATGTTTCCTATATGTCAGACATTGAATTGAATGCATGATATATGTTGAAACTAGGGTTTGAACATGTATTTAAGGAAGGACTACATTGCAAATATACACACATAAATAATTAAAAGGAGAAATTAAAAAGGTTAGCCAACCAGTTTGCATTCACTTTTCATAAGTATTTATACAATCAAGATCATTGTTGGAGTGATTGTACTTGTTCCATCTAATCATTCATTGAAGTTATCTTTATCATTTGCTTTCTTACATATACTTCCGCATATTAACTTATTCTAATGTATAATGTATTAATACATTGCATGATTATTTTTACATAGGCCTAAGAGGCCTCCCAACATCTCCCCCAACCTCAAAGTCTTGCTTCATCCCAAAGTTACAATTGTGCATGAATGTCTCAGGTATATACTCCCGCGAAAGTAACTTTATTTTGCATCAACCATGCAATACCAATATTCATAGGTGAATTACCCACAAAAGCTGCTAGTTGTATAGGAAGATACATGTATAAAAGGGTCTACCTGACTTGTTACTCTTTAACATTTTTCTTCAATCTAGTAGGGGCCTATATAGTTAGTGAGTATTCATTTAGAATTATCTTGTAGTTGAATGAAAATCATATTAGGTTTGGTTCCTCTATCAATGCGAGAGGCTTGGTTTTTGCTATGTTTAACTACCATTGTTGGCCTTTGAGGTCACAACCTATGGTATTGATCTACAACTCTTATATTGAGGGACTCAATTATTTTTTTTGTTCTTGTGTCATCATTTTTCTTTATGTGTGTGTGTCATACGATATCACCTTGTCGAACTCTTTCTTTTACTGCTCTTTCTAAATATTTTCCTTCACTTCTTTTAGGATATTATGGTATTCATACATCAAATTTGGAGGGACATTTATCTCCTATTCTACTTTCAATATTAACCATATCCCATAACCTTCATTCCATATTGAAGTGTCTATAGAATTGATTAATTGTTAGGGATTATGCCATATAAATAAATTTTTACCATTAAGTTTTTCCAGGACAAGGGGTAACTTGGTTAGGATTTCCCCCTCCCAATGTAGGACACTTCCGTCTTCCTTGATATTCTAAGAAACCCTTTAATGAAAAAATCTACTGGAGCATCTAGTCTCCTTACAAATAAAGGAGGAGTCTCTTATTTGAATTTCTAAATTAAAAATCTCCTTACATCTGCCACATTAATGAAGTGCTTTTTGTTAATCGACTTCTTCCTTTAGGCTTGTTCCCTTGTAATTAAGCTCTGGGGAATATTTTACCTTAATGATAGCTTTATGATCCTATGTTCTTTGATTCCATAGCCTCCAATATTGTTTGATCTAATAATTTTTTTGTAGTTCACAAGGAGAAATATTTCCTTGAATTCAAGTTTCCATCCTCATCACATAATGGATCTCATGAAGTTAATTATTTCCTTAAACATTCCCAAATGAGATACTGACACCAAACAAAGGTATAGAAGAAATGTTAGAATGTAATAATCTTCCAAAATATGTAACTTATGGACTTAGTGGGTGTCATATAGGTGGTAGTAACTTATGGACTTAGTGATTACATCAAGTCATAAAACCTAGATCTAAAGCTCGACTTACGTGATCAAAGTGGATGATGTCTCCCTCATCTTAATAAAGTCAGTTACAATTTTGTGCATATATAGATCATGTTATGGATCATTTTATCATGCATTAATTCCATTTTAGAATTTCATATTCAATTAGGGTTTGCATAATGACTATGAGTTCTAAGAAATAACATATTTTTTAAATGGTCACAACTATTCCATGTGGGTAAAAAATATGAATTTCTACTACAGAGTAAGGTACTTTATCAATATGCAAAGACTTCAACCCTAATTATGAACATGGAAACCTACATCTCCAACAAGATTCACTTTCACATAGGGGAGATAAACTATCCAAATGAATTCCATAGGAAGTTGAAGAATGTATTTAATGAGATCGACAAAAGTTAGGACATGTAGATTGATAAATATTTGAGATAAGACCAATGACCTGGAGGAAGAGGCATGAGCTCATGAAGATGATGTGTTTACTAAATGACCAATTGACCTTCAATATTGACATTTAAAAGGTAATGGGTATAACTATACATTTTCCAATAGTAATTCTTGGGCATTACATGTTCACACTTCTAAAAGTGAGAAGACAATTGATTCTAGTTTTGCCCATCATATTTGTAACAATGCTTCTCTCTTTTGTTCATTGAATAAGGATATAGAAGAAGAAATATGTGCTTCAAAACATTATGAACTTATTGTTACAAATCCTGGTAGGATTGACCTGTAGAATGGTATGATCATTGATGTGTATTATGTGCCATATTTGAGTGGGAAATGTTTTTTTGTAGCCGAACTAACCCATACTAAAAATAAAATGTAAGTCCATCTTAATAGGTTTGTGGTGAATGATATTAACAATGAATTTTTTCTTGTTTTCGAAGGTATCATTGACCCTAAAGACACATTATGTAATTTCTATGTGGACTTCCCTAAACATGATCTAAGATCGACTGCACTCATAGTAATATTGAGCAAAATTTGAGCATGATCAAATACTTGGACATGTGGATTTCTAAAGTATAAAATTGATAGTCAATATTAATATGGTCGATGGAATCCTTACGGTAGTTCCTTCTAATGGTGTATGTAAATGGTGTGTGACTAGAAAGCGTCACTAGGTTGCATTTTAGATAGGAAACAATTTGAGAGAGAAGAATTTATTGGAACTTGAAGAATAAATACCATGTCTTTGAAAATTTCAAGGAATTTAGAGCATTGGTTGAACAATAATGTGGTCAACCTTAGAAATGTCTAATATTCGAAAATGAGGGAGAATATGTGGGTAAGTAGTTTGAGATCTCTTTAGGGTAGTTGTACTAAGAGTGAAGTGTTATAATAAAAGGAGCTCTCACTCTCTAAAGTTTATGGAGTTAGTTAATGCCATTCTAGAGATAGATTAAGATCAACTTCTCGATCGTATTGGATAAAAGTGATCCCAACCATCTTTCTTGGTGTGAAAATTGAGGTAGAAATCCTAAGTATCAAGTGCAACTAAGGGGTTCAGAGTGGACTAATCATCCATCATTTTAAGGAATTTAGTTACACTTTCAGCACCACCTCTCCCTTTTGGGATTCATAGTTAATCACTTCTATAGACCCTAGATTTCGAAGAAGAAGAGAGGAAAGGAAAAAATTCACCAAGACAAAGTTTCGATTAAGGTTCAACCACTTATGCTTCCAACATGTGAAATTTCTCTTAATTTTTTGAAAAACATGGCTTCAATCCGAGGCTCATATACGTGTTATAGAAATGTGGATCCCTAGATACATAAAACATATCTATTTAATTTTCATAGTGCCTATTTTATTCTATATACAGTTGTTGGTGAATCCTAGTAATTTGTTACACCTCATCAATGTGTACCATCATATAAGATGGAGTATTTGATAGTAGAATCCCATACAAGAAATGTTGGGGGACATTCCCCTTCCACTAGAATACTACATATATATTGTATTTGGGAATTTGGTGGCTGGAACCATTCAGAGATTATTTAAAATGGGTCAATAGATGTGCACCATGCTAGAAGGAAGGAACACACTTTTTTATTTGTCTTTATAATGAACTCCACCTAATCCTTCCAATGTATCCTTTCGAGCATTGGGAAATTAACTTTATCAATTTTTTTTTTTCCATCAAATAAAACATAATTTTAGTTTATCATTGTAGTGAGGACCATGTACACTAAATGGGTACAGGCCTATAAATTTGAGTGGGCCCATCTAAATCAGAAACTAAGCTTTTTTTAGAATGTGCTTTGCAGGTTCGAATGTCCAATACAATTCATTTATAACCAGGGGACCAATTAAATAATGAAGATTTTCATTGGTTTAATTAAAATTTTCCAAATCATGAATTTGAAGAGTAGTCCTTACTAGCCTAGGGCGAATGGATAAGCTAGAATAAAAATCAAAGTCTAAGTTTTTATTCCCGTGAAAAATTGTGACATGAAGAGATCAAGTTGGAATAATAGAATTCATGCAACAACTTGGGATATTGGATGCCATGGAATAAGTGATCAATAAAAAAACTGTTTAGATTAACATTAAAAAATAAAACCATCTTTCTAATAGAATATTGGGTTGCAATAGAGGTTACTACCAAGATAGTCATTCAAATAACAACTCAAGGAATGGGAACTGCAAATTAAACCAACACAATCCAGCCACCTATGTATCTAGCCTTAAAAGGTGTGATATTTTCATATCCAACCTTGGTCCTTGACTCCTTCATGATGTTTCTAGTGGCTTAGATAATACAAATGGTTCAAAGTCTACTATTAAACATATGGATCCACAAAGGCATGGACCTTATGTGTCATTCAATTTCTTATTGGTTGTGAACTGTATGAGGAAAGGTATAACTTGGGACAACATATTCTATATTTGGGAGGTTTTGAGTGTTCCTAAGTTAAACTCAAATGAATGTGATAAAGCACCTAAAATTATATATTCCCAAAGAAAGAATGAGCAATGTACTAATAAAAGTTCTCAATAAGATTTATTAGTCAAATATTGATACCTCGTTCTCCATCTAGATTACAAATTTGATCCACTTTTTTCTTTTCAAAATTTATTTTCATATGGTGTTGGATTCCAACCATATTTCTCCTCCTGTCAAAAACATGGAAGATGCACATGCACTAGTTAAACTAATTATTATGCAATCATTTACTCTTTTTATAGGATTAAAAAAAATATAATTTCACATAATAAATATACTTAGAAAGGTACAAATCAAGGCATGTAGACCTTTTTGGCCACTGTAATGCATGGCATGAATTTTGGCAGGCATAGCCTTGGAGGCCTTGTCCTGAAACATATCCCAAATCAATTTAACTATGCACAAATCAACTATAAAAATTGTTTTATAAGTTTGATATAATATTATGAGAAAATTAAATTACTTGGGTACTCTCCTCACTAGAATTCCTCTGTGCATTTGACTTCTCGTATGATTTTACAAGTTATTTCAATACTTTAAGATTTAAATCAATTGGCCTTTTTTTTAGCCTTTACTCGAGAAGTATTTTTTATTCTTCTTTGTTTGGTTGCATCGGAATCTCTTGAAATTTTGAGACATTTGTTTTTTTCCCTTCTTTATAGACCAACCTATTCCAAATTCAGTCTCCATGTCATGGATTATTGCTTTCAAGCGGTGCATCAGTATCTTTGAGAATGAAAAATGTAGATGGTCTTTGAACCATTGAAGGAATGATTCCTTCAACCTGTTCAATTTTTTTTCCAGTATTTGACATTCATATTTACCCTTAAACCGCCTCATATTCTATATTTTTATCATAAATTCCAATGCAAGATGCAAAATATGCCATAGTGGAAGAAGTTTGTGTCCCAAGAGTGAATGGGACAGTGGAAGTCTCTGCTACTTGTTCCACATTTTTAGATTTTATTATTATTTATTTCCCCCTGGATCTTCTACTTGATACAAAAGTGGTTGGGAATCAATTGATTCCCTTTGAGATGATCAATTTGGTTGTTATGTTTTATGGTTTTTCTAGATCATTTTTCTATGTATCTAGCGAGTGTGTTAAATTCCACACCATATGTCTTGTTCACTACCTCCATCCCCAATATGGATGCCATTTCCTCTTTCTATTGATCAATCTCATTTTAAATTCCATGCCATACATAGTGTTTTAAACTCCACACCATACAACTTTTTCACTAATTAATCGTCTAGAACAATTCCATAAGATAAAAAAAAAGATATGGAAATTGGAATCTTCATTAGCAGTTTCATTGCAAATATGGGTATGCGGGGTTTGATTTTTGTTTCGATGGATGGAAAAATTTGGGCATGATGAATATGACTACGATGAATATGGAAATTACATCCTTGATTATGAGAATGATTTCCTTCTGTCTTAAAATCCTCCCATACCGTCAAGGCATGTGCATAGTCTAACAATGTAAAAATTCAATGCATACATTCACAGTTTGAAAAAGTATAAATGTTCGATCCGTTCACTTATTATTGTGCGGGGTCACGATGGCATTTTTCATGGGAGTCTTATAATTTCGGTGACATTTCAATAGAGTTTTTACAAAGATTATATAGACGGGAATGACGAATGATGGCAATGTGAGGCGCATGTTAAACGTTGATGGAAACATGGATGATATCAAATATTATGTGTAGAAATCAGACATCCATGAGTCTTAAAACCATCCCATACCATCAAGTCATGTTTCTAGTAATGGCCATGTCGAATTTCAATGCATACAGGCACAATTTGAAGAAATTTCAATGTTGGCCCATCCACTACTCACTACGTAGGGTCATTCGATGTCTTTTAGCCCTTGACCTGATATAATCCCTAAGAATATAACCATTAAACCACTTGCATGTTGGACCATATAAATTTATTTTGGGATGTATTAGCTTAATATAATCATGGTTTAATTGTCTTGAATAATTCCACAAGAAAAAAGGAAAAGACATGGAAATTGGCATCTTCATTAGCGGTTTCACTGCAGAGATGGGTATGTTAGGTTTGATCTTTGTTTCCATGGATAGAATAATTGGTAAATGATGAATATTATTATGATGATGATGTAAATTACAACCATGATGATGAGAATTATTTCCTTGAGTCTTAAAACCTTGCCATACCATCAAGGCATGTTCTTAGTCTAACCATGTAAACTTTCAAAGCATACATTCACAGTTTGAAGACATTTCAACATTAGCCTCGTTCACTACTTGCTATGTGGGGTGGATGGATGACATTTTTCATGGTCACCTTATAATTTCCATGACATTTCAATAGACTTTTGATAAAGATTCTCCAGATGGGAGTGGTGAATCATGATAATGAGGCATGCATTTTGAACATTAATGGAAATGTGGATGATATCAAATATTATGTGGGGACATTAGACATCCTTGAGTATTGAAACCATCCCATACCATTAAGGAATTTATTTAGCATTTCCATGTCAAATATTGGAATATACATGCATAGTTTGAAGAAATTTCAACATTGGCCCCATTCATTGCTCACTGCACCTGGTTGAATGATGTCGTTTAAACCTTGACCCAGTATAATCCCTAAGCAATTAACCATTAAACCAATTGAATGTTAGAACATATAAAACTATTTTCAGATGTCTCAGCTTAACGTAATCATGGTTTAATCGTCTTGAATAATTCCACATTAAAAAAGGAAAAGACATGGAAATTGGCATCTTCACTAGCGATTTCGTCGTAGAGATGGGTATGTGGTGTTTGATCTTCGTTTCCATGGATGGAAAAATTGGGACATGATGAATATGATCATGATGATGATGGAAATTACATCCATGATTATGATAATTCTATCCTTGATTTTTAAAACCCTCCCATACCATCAAGGCATATGCCTAGCTTAACCATGTAAAATTTCAATGCATACATTCAGACTTTGAAAAAATTTCAACGTTGTCCCTATTCACTTCTAACTATGTGGGGATGATGGATGGAATTTTTGATGGGCTGGTTAGAAGTTCCAAGCGATTTCAATAGAGTTATGACAAATATTCTATATACGGGAATGACGACGAAGAGATGTGCATGTGGAAAATTGATGGAAACATGGACGGTTTCAAAGATTATGTGGGGACATCAGAAATACTTGAGTGTTGAAACCCTCATATACCATCAAGGCATGTGTCCAGTCTGACCATGTCATTCTTGACGCATACAAACTTAGTTTGAATAAATTTCAACATTGGACCCATTCACTACTCACTGCACAGGTCGATCGATGTTGTTTATCCCTTGAATCGATATAATCCCTAATAAATTAACCATTGAATGTCGTATATATAAATAGTAAAAATATTAGTTAAATCACAAATATGATTAATAATTTAATTAGATTAGTTTAAATTTTAAAGGGTACATTGTTCCATTGAAAGGGGAACCAATTGACCTATAAATGGTCAACGTTTGTAAATGTAAATATCATCTCATCTATCATCAATTTATGTATTGTTCCTTATCAAAATGTGGGCTACTAGTTTCTTGTGGGAATTTTAGAAATATTACAAGCATTAAGAATTTTTTACGATTCATGTACGTGGTATCAAAGCCATGTTGCTTGATCAGTCCTGTGGCCATTATTTCATAATTTTTTTCTGGAAATTGGTCCTTCACCAGATTTTTTTGGATTTTGTCCATTCAATTCACCATCCCACTCACACCCCTTAGTGCCATGTTCCCTCCTCTGCACCATCTTATTCCACCTATACAAGCCCATTCCTTCATAACTTGACACTTTCACCCATTCCAATCTCCATACCTTTGGTCTTTGTTCTCCCTTCCACTGTTGCTCCCACGCTCCCTCAACTTCTATTATAGCCACATGTCATGCCTATAGTGCCTCTCCCATACCCCATACACCAGATCTCCCACTGCCATCTCCCTTCCTCCTAATGCCACGCTCTCCCACAATATTTATGCCTACCCATTCACTCCTCCCATACTCTTATGCTACCATTGCATTCCTTACACACCATACCTGTCCCATCCACCTGTGCACTCCCTGCTCAACACCCTCCAATACACGTTAAATATTCCTTCATCCCATCAACTCTTCCATGCTTTTTTAATCCAACAATTCTCCACTCACAGTGACGCTCTCTCCAACTCTTCAACTCACCCCTTTGCAACCTCTATCCCTCTCTCTTCCATCCCTGACGCTCCAGCGTGCACCCCCCGCATTGATTCCTCCCAGCCTCCAATCCATATTCCCTCCCACTCCATGTTTTCCCCTGCCCCACTCCAACACCTCACTATGTCTCCCAACCACAACACCGCTCCCTCCTCTCACGTTCATTTTCCTCGTCCATCATTGTTACCGTGCTCCCCGCATCACCATCGTTACCTCACAACCTTGTAACTCCTCCTCCATCGCATTCACCCTTTTCAAAGCCCATCTACCATGCCCTCTCTTCCACGAACTGCACACTCCCTTACATTTCTAAATACTCCATGCAGATCCCTCTGTATTCCTCCTCCCATCTCTCATCTCAAGCTATCCCTTCTCCTCCTGCAACACCCAAAACCCTAATTTTTAAATATTAAATTTTAAAACTTATTATTATAATTATTTTATTATTATTAATAATACATTATATTAATAATAATAATAATAATTATTTAATAATTGTAATAAATTACAATTATTAATTACAAAGAGAAGAATATTACACCTTTGGTGTGACCATTTATTATCGAAGGAAGAACTAAAAAAGTCAAAAGAAAAGGACGATTTGTCAATAAGATTTTCTTTTTCCCAATGAACAAGTTCTAATCGAAGACAAAGTTCAATCAAAAGTTGTAATCGAAAACGATGGAACCTACATATTCATAAATGAAATCGCAGTTGCAAACAACATTGGACGAGTTAGAGAAAAATAAAGAGACCAATAAAAATCTTCAGTTCAAGATTATGAAGCAAGAATTGTGAAATCATTTAGCAGAACAAAAGAATCATAGCTTAAAATATCAAAATCAAGATCTCCATAAAATGTTATTAGATAAGGATAAATAAATTTTACATCTAAAAAGTCACAATCAAAACCTGAAACACAAAATCAGAAATTGAAAAAATGTCGAAGAATGACCTTATAGAAGCAATAATGATCTAGAAGAAGAAATAAAAATTTTAAACATAATCATCAAGGAGAAAAAAAGACGAAATCAAGCACATTCAGATGAAATTAATATGCCTAGAAGCATTTAGTTTCCACCTTCAACAACAGATTGGTGAAATCCAGCAGAAAGAGGGTGACACTAAAAATACACACAAGTTGGAGATTGCAGCTAACAAAAGCATGTTATCAAATAAAACTGAATAAATGTATCGGTTAAGAAACCATAACAAGACATAATTGAAAAAATCAGAAATTTAAAAGATACCAAGAAGACGAAACAACCAAATGAAGACACCAAAAAGAAACTACCAGATAAAGAGGAAGAAAACAAACACTTGAGAAGTTTTAATCAAGAATTGGAGGAAAAAATCAAGAAGTTAAAAGAGGAAAAAAATACGCAAGACGAAAGGTTAGAGGAGATTCAGAGTGTACAAATCCAGAAGGAAGCATCTAGACTCTCCAAAAAACAAATTCAAGTTGATGAAGAAGAATAAAAAATAAATTTGGTCCTCATCACAGCTAAAAAAGAATTCAATCCAATAGAAAAGATAACAATAAAAAATCCTTATCGACACCTCCTAACTCTTTTCCTTTCCCCGTCTTGCCACCTTGATAAGAAGATAGACATTGAACTAATGAACCACAACTCCACTAATCATGTGGACTTGCTAAATCAACACATGTACTAGACTGCACAATTTGTACCATACTGTAAAACCACTACCACTACTAACCATTATTCATCATCTGATCACTACTTGTCCACTGATCATTGTCTACTGTAACACACTTCTCATCAACTGATCATTGTATGATGCATCACATTACTCATCATTTGATCACTATCTGCTCATCATCTGATCATTATTCATTAAATCATCATTGCGCCAGAACTAAACTATTAACTTGTCCAATTATGTTGTACCAATCAATCATCCAACTCAGTCAATATGAGTCTGCACACCAAACTTAGTCCACCTGGTTCAAAACAATGTCTCATAAAACTTAGCGAATCTGACTCAAAATAGTTGCACATAAGGCAACTTGTGCCAATCTCGCTTAACTGAACCAACCTGTACCAAGATGCTTGTGTACCTTTTTGAATATCATAAGATAAATAAATAGTAGATAAAACCAAAATAAACTCTGTATCATGTCATCACATATCCCTCATAACAATCTTTCCAATGAGTGAATAATTTTGTAATTCCGATTTTGTATGAGATAGTTATGTCAATTTTAGTGAAGATGCTCATAAATTTTTCGGTCACAAAATTTCACACTTTTCTCCCAGAGTTGTGAAATTCTTAAGAGAATTGATGATGAACAAATGACATTTTTGATATTTTATTTATATAGGTTATGGAGAAAATTTATTACATTGGGCCGACATGCAATTCAAAATTACAAATAATTAAATTCTCTTTCGTTTCGTCGGCTCACCCAAAAAGGTGGGGTACAACTACTTCAAAAATTCATATCTCTTCAACCGTAAGGAGTTAGAAGATCCTCCACATATCAATGGAAATGGATTGAGGAGGAATATCTCCCTATGATGGGTTTATTTTCAAATTCTTGTTCTAATACCCTTAAATTATTCAATATGTACAAGACCTCAAATACCCCACACATGAGGGTGCCAAATACCATACCACCAACTACAAGAGTTTCAAAGTATTCTTCAAATTATTCTTAAAAATATAAAGGAAACATGTGGAACTAACTCCATATACATCCCAATAGCCATATAACCACAAATAGGACCATACATCATCATGGTTCAAGACCCAAGGCATCACATGCAAGGGTTTCAAGGACTCTTTCAAAGATATCATATAATATTAAAAACAAGATACTTTCCATGGACTTCAAGGAATTAAACATCATAATGTTCAAGGTTTCCATATCAATTAAAACATATCCAATGGTTCCACTATATATATTCATCACCATAAGAGTACCAACACCCCAAAAGGGGGGTACGGAGACCTCACCACTAGTTTGCAACACCTTCCGGGCTTCATATACATGATCACAAGGCTACAACATGCCAATGGCCATATATCGTCCAAGGGACATCAAACCACCATATATGTGGGTTCAAGACCTAAATTTAAAGAACACCAAGGACCCCATAAGAATGGGTTCCAAGATACAACCATAAGTGTGGGTTCCAAGACCTAAGTCTCCACACACAAGAGGATCAAGATCTAATATTTTGGACTCAAGGACCCAAAAGAACTTAAAAACCTCAATACCATCTAATGAAAACAATGGAACTCACCATCAACACATCAAGGACTTTACACACATGAGCCACATCATCCATCCAACAAACAATCAAGAGACCAAAACAAGTACAAGCATAACAAGTAGTACAAATACCAGTAACCAAAGATCAGCCATGAGTAAGGAACTCGAAAATGGACTCAAATGGGACCAAGATACAAATTAGGGGCACTTGACCAAGTTAATCGGTAACCATGGATTTTGTCATTGTTCCAAGGCCTCCAAGGGCTTCAAGCTTGGGATGGGTCAAGGTAAAAATGGCTCCTTTGACACAAAAAAGCACAAACTAAACACTAACCCTCAGGGGATCCACAAGGGGCACCAAGCACTCAACAGTTGGCATTAATGACCAGACACAATTGACATCAATGACAACTTAATCAACAATCTCCCCCTTTTTCACTGATGAAAACACCATAACTCGTCTTTAGAACAAGATGCCCATTTCAACTAAAATTCTCTCCCCCTTTGGCATTAATGGAAAAGGGAACATCCTTTGACCATACTGCTCCTCCTTAGGGCATGTTCCCCCTTAGGTTATGCTCCCCCTATCATCAAATTCTCTTCCTTTTCAACTTTTCTTCAAGTTTCCATTAAAGGGAATAAGAAAGTTTTTTGTCAATACTGCTTCTCTTATCACTGATGCTACTTTGACGAACTTGTATTATGTCACATGAATATTGATGGAACCAACTACTATATCACACTCAAATATGACAATCAAGTAGATATACCCTTTTACACATTCTTTGTACACTTGATATTACTGGTTGATGGTTGTTCACATCATTCGATTGATCTTTCTTTCTTCTCCAAACTTTAACTTGTCCCTGCATCCTGCAATGTTTTACGAAATGACCATAATGATAGCAATTGCAACACTGAACGAAAAACCCATATTGATTTCTTCCTGGAGTGATTTTGTCATGAGCTCTGCAATGAATGGCTTTGTGACCATAGTTTTTACACTTGTAGCAGTGACCATGGAACCTTATAGGATATCTCTGAGTAGTAACTTATCTTGATTCTTGTTGATGATGGGATATTCTGAGAATACATGTATTACTATTACACTTTTTCTCTTTTACTATAGAGCTTTTACTTTCTTCAATGTTATTCGCGATCTTTGAGTTTGTATTTAACTGAGTAGTTGTTTTGTCTAGATCTTCCTTCAAAGAGAGGGTCTTCAATTCTTGTTGTTGACAAATTTCTATCTTTTCTTAGAGTTGTCTTGTTAGATATTCTTCTATTTTCTTGACTTATTCTACTTGTTTGTTCAGATGAAGATATTGTCTTCCATCTGTCCTTTTGAATTCTGATTATCCTCATGAAATTTTTGCAGTTGATATTTTAGTGCATGATTCTCCTTTCTGAGTTCTGAGAGATTCTTTTCAAATTCAAAGTTTGTGTTACATGTGTTCTATAAATCACCTTCAAGGATTTGATTTCAAGTTCTTGTTTTCTTCTTAATTTCTCTACCAATATTTCTTCAGTCTTGTAGGTAATTATCTCACTGCCTTTGTCTTATAGCTTGCAGATCAATTCTTTCTCCTTATCATCTAGTTGTATTTTGAGCTTGACGATTTTTCCTGATTTCTTTTCAATTTTTGTAGCCGAATTCTCAAGTTTATCTTTCAAAGAGTTGGATATGGATTCTTTTATTCTGGTAGCTTATTCAACTTGGAGTTTTAGATCAATTATAGTTTGTGTGGCCTTCTCAGATTCTTCTTGATTCTTCTTATTATATTTGTCCAATTGCTCCTGCAATACCTGGTTCTGTTCACAAATATTTTTCACTTCTTGCAAAACATTAGTAATTTCATTGTCTATCATAGTATATGTTAGATTTCTAGCACTTATCATAGAGCAAGGATTTTCATCACAATCTAAAGTATTGCGTTATATGATATAAAAATGGATCTTATCTTCTATACTTGATAAGCATATCTCTTTAAAACCATTACAAAAAGAGTGTACAGGGGACGTACCTTCATACTTACCTGGAACTTGTACTGACCTGTCCTCTGCTTGTTGTTCTTCATTTAGATGATTTATTTTGAACTACAATTCTTCAATTGTGTTGTACTTTCATATTTTCTCCTTTTGGAGATTTGTCAAATATTCAACCACGAGTTTCATTACCTCTTCTTCTTGTTTTTTAGTGGAGTAGATCAGTTCTATTTTGAGCCATAGTTCCTTAGCTAAGATGCACTTTCCTATCTTATTATTTTGGTGATCTGTTAATCCTTCAAGGATGGTTTCCATAGCCATTGAATTATTCTTCTTTGCTTCCTTCTGAGCTGTTGTTTTCAATTTCTTTGGACGAGTATATCCAGTAAGAACTGATTGCCACATACCAATTGCTTCTTCCTCAAGATAAAATTTCATTCTTCTTTTCCAATAGAAGTAATTTATTCTACAAAGCAATGGAACTCCATTCATTGAGAACCCCATCATGTGTCAAAGATATCCTTCAAGATAATAAGCATTTATGTGAAGGACCCGCTCTGATAGCAATTGTTGGGCACACCAGGCACACATAGAGGGGGGTGAATCTGTGTGTGCAGTCTTTATTAAATTTTCAACTTTAACAATCAACAACTTATTCAATATTATGCATTATCACATTATCATTATATCTTCATCAATAGTGTTATAATCGTCATCATATCATCATCATCACATAGAAAGAACATCAACTCAGTACACAATATTTTACGTGGAAACCCAAGTCCTGGGGGGGAAATCGCATAAGCTACAACCTGAAGGAAGCTATAGTTTTCTATTTCTTTGTCATCAACCAGAAGGAGGCTATGATATACTTTATTTTCCCCGTCCTACCACCCTGATAAGAATATAGACACTGAACTACTGAACCACAACTACACTCATCCTGTGGACCAACTAATCAACACTTGTACTACACTGCACAATCTGTACCACACTACAAAACCATTGCCACTACTAACCACTGTTCATCATCTTATCACTACTAGTCGACTGATCACTGTATGTTGTATCACACTACTCATTAACTGATCACTATCTGATGTACCACACTGCTCATATCCTGATCATTATTCATGAACTCATCGCTTTCTCATCACTGCACCAGAACTAAACCAGTAACTTGTCCAATTACGTCGTACCAATTAATCATCCGACTCATACAATATGAGTTTGCATGCCAAACTTATTCCACCTAGGTCAAACCAATTTCTCATACAACTCGGCCAATCTAAGTCAAAACAACTCCACATAAGGGAACTTGTGTCAATCTTGCTCAACTGAACCAGTCTATACCAAGATGCTTGTGTACATTTTTGAAGATCATAATATGAAGAAATGGTAGAAAATCCAAAATAAAATCTAGATCCTATCATCACATAGCCATCATAACAAGCTTTCCAACAAGCCAATAAATTTTTAATTTCGATTCCGTATGAGAAAGTTATGCCAATTTTAGTGAAGATGCCCAAAAAAATTTCTTTCGCAAAATTTCACACTTTTCTCCAAGAGTTGAAAATTTCTTTAGAGAAATGATGATGAACAAATGAAATGCTTGATATTGTATTTATATAGGTTGTGGAGAAATTTTATTAACTTGGGCCGACATGCAATTCAAAATTACAAATAATTAAATTATGTTTTGTTTGGTTGGCTCACCCAAAAAGGAGGGGTACACCTACTTCAAAAATTCATATCTCTTCAACCGTAAGGAGTTAGAAGATTATACACATATCAACAGAAATGGATTGATGATGACTATCTCCATATCATGGGTTTATTTGCAAATCCTTATTCTAATACCCTTAAATTCTTTAATATGTCTAGGACGTCAAAGACCCCACACATGAGGGTGCCAAACACCATACCACCAACTACAAGAATTTCAAATTCTTATTCAAAGTATTCTTCAACATATCAAGGAACATATGTGGGCTCTACCTCCATCTACATCCCAATAGACATATAACCACAAATAGGACCATACATCATCATGGTTCAAGACCCAAGGTGCCACATGCAAGGGTTTCAAGGACTCTTTCAAAGATATCCTATAATACTAAAACAAGATAATTTCTATGGACTTCAAGGGATTCAACATCATCATGTTCAATGTCTCCATGCCATTAAAAAATTATCTAATGGTTCCACTATATATATATATATATATATATATATATATATATATATATATATTCATCACCATAAGAGTACCAACACCCCAAAAGAGAGGTACAAAGACCTCACTACTAGTTTTCAACACCTTATGGGATTCATATGCATGATCACAAGGCTACTACATGCCAATTACCATATATCGTCCAAGGCACATCAAACCACCATATATGCGGGTTATATATGTGGGTTCAAGACCTAAACTTTCAAGAACACCAAGGACCCCATAACAATGGGTTCTAACATACCACCATAAGTGCGAGCTCCAATACCTAAGTCTCCACATGCAAGAGGATCAAGATATAAGCTTGTGGAATCAAGGGCCCCACAAAAACTTAACAACCTCAAGACCATCTAATGCAAGTAATGGCATTCACCGTCAACACATCAAGGAATTTACACACATGAGCCACATCATCCATCCAACAACCAATCAAGAGAGAAAAACAAGTACAAGCATAACAAACAACACAAAGACTAGTAACCAAATATCAACCATGAGTAAGGAACTCAACAATGGACTCAAATGGGACCAAGATACAACTTAGGGGCACTTGACCAAGTCAATGGGTAACGAGGGACTTTTTCATTGTTCCAAGGCCTCCAAGGGCTTCACGCTTGGGCTTCAACAAGGTTAAAAGGGATCCTTTGACACAAACAACCACAAACTAAACACTAACCCTTAGGGCCTCCACAAGGGGCACCAAGGACTCAACAGTTGGAATTAATGACCGAAGACTGTTGGCATCATTGACAACTTAATCAACATTAACTATTTATTCATAGTATGCATAAACTTTGAAGCCAAACTCGACTTTAAAAAGGAATCTAAAAATGACGCTACAAATGAAGCTAAACTGGGAGCTAAACATGTTATTGAAAGAGGAGAACAATATGGCATTCAAAAATGAGCTAAAGAAGGAGATAACTAGGAAGCTAAAATGGAATTCTTATTTGTTGCTAAAGTCTACGCCAAATGGAAGGAACAAAATGGGAAGTTAAACTGGATTTTTTATTCAGCGCTAAAAGTGGCGCTATTTAGCGCCAACGAGGTGTGGTTGGTGCAAAAAAGTCCAATAATAGCACCATCCTAATAGAGAGCTAAAAAGGGAGCCAATCATAGGTATTTGTTGTATTGGTGGTACATAAAAATTATTGCTCAGCCGAGAGTATACTTGTAAATAATGGTAACTAGTTGTCAACCAATCATAATTCCATTCTCCCCTTCCCATGCTAGTGTAAGGAATTGAGGAAGACAATGCCACCTCACACCACCTATTGCATCAAGCATGTGTAAGGGGAAGTGAGTGTGAGTAGTCCAACCACCCTTGAAGCAACATCCATGCTACTCGAGGGGTGCTCTATAGAATAGTTATGATGACAACATATTCTCTTAAATGTGGGTTTTCTATTGCATTTTGGGGGATTCTTTGGTTTACTGATGGTACTCCCTCAATTCAATGCCAAGCTTGGTAATAAGGATAATATGGAGGGAGGTATTCTACTAATTTTGTGATTCTCTCCTTCTAACACAATGAAGGTTTCAAACATCAGTTGGTTCTTGTCACCAAGGTTAGGGGAAACCATGGTAAATTTCCATCGTTGTAATAAGTGTTGTTGATCTTTGTGAGAAAAAGGGTTTGCATAGGGGGATCAAACAATGTGAACATATATTGTAAAAGATACATTGCAACATTATAGATTCAACCCAATATTGAACTCAATAAAGAGAGGGGTTTAAGAAGATTCTTTTGAAGCTTTTTTCGAAAATCTATATTATTAAGTGGCTTCCACCTTCAACTCTTTTCATAAGATTTTAACCTA
>LPNX010729717.1:0-35979 GCA_001517045.1 Pseudotsuga menziesii | reverse complement strand
TTAATTAATTTTTTTTTATTAAAATCCTTCTACGTCGCTTAAAAGTCCCACCAAGTACCCCCCCCACACACACACACACACACACACACACACACACACACATATGGTACACGTCAATGGCACTTTTAAGCGATGATATAGGTGGTACGCGTCAGTGGCACTTTTAAGCGATGATATATATATATATATATCATCCTCATGAAAAGCACATACATTCGGTGAAGAGATCGTCGAGTCTGGACGATTTTCTACAGTTCGCTTAGATACAATAATCATGGTTTAATCTCTTAAAGTACGAATTGCATGTTGGACCATAGAAACTTCTTGTGGGATGTCTTAACTTAATATAATCATGGTTTAATCATATTGAAGGATTCCACAAGAAAAAGGAAAAGACATGGAAATTGCTATCTTCATTAGTGGTTCCGTTGCATACATGGGTATGTGGGGTTTGATCTTTGTTGTCATGGATGTACAAATTGGTCTATGGTGAATATGATTATGATGAAAATGGAAATAATATACGTGATTATGAGAATTATGTTCTTGAGTCTTAAAACCCTCCCATAACATTAAGGCATGCACCAAGTCTAACAATGTAAAATTTCAACGGATACATTCACATTTTGAAGAATTTTCATTATCGGCCCTTTTCATTGCTCATTGTGTGGGATAGATGAATGAAATTGTTCATGGGGAAATTATAATTTCCATGACATTACAAGATTATTTTGAAAAATATTTTATAGATACGAATGGCGAATTGTAACAATGAGATGTGCATGTTGAATGTTGATGGAAACATGGACTATCTCAAAGATTATGTGGGGACATCAGACATACTTTAGTCTTGAAACCCTCCCATACCATCAAGGCATGTTTCTAGTCTAATCATGTCAAATTTCTATGCATACAAGCACATTTCATATAAATTTCAACGTTGGCCCCATTCACTATTCACTTGGCTGGGTCAATCGATGTCGTTTATCCATTGATCTAATATAGTCCCTAAGAAAATAACCATTAAACGGCTTTCATGTTGGACCCTAGAAAATTATTTTGGGATGTATTAAATTAATAAAATCATGGATTAATCATATTGAAGTATGCCAAAAGAAAAAGGAAAAGACATGGAAATTAGCATCTTCATTAGCAGTTTTGTTGCAAAGATGGGTATATGGGGCTTGATCTTTGTTTCCATGGATGGAAAAATTAGGTCATGATGAAAATGATTATGACGATGATGGAAATTACATCCATGAGGATGAGAATGATTCCCTTGAGTATTAAAACCATCTCATATCATTAAGTCATGTGCCTAGTCTAACCATGTAAAATTTAAATGCATACATTCACAATTTGATGAAATTTCAATATTGGCCCCATTCACTACTCACTATGTAGGGTCAATTGATGACATTATTCATGGGAGATTTAGAATTTCCATGAAATTTATATAGATTTCCTACAAATATTCTATAGACATGAATGACTAATGATGACAATGAGATGTGCACGTAGAACATTGAAGGAAACATGGACGATCTCAACAATTATGTGGGGATATTACACATCCTTGAGTCTTGAAACCATTCCATACCATCAAGGAATGTTCCTAGTCTAACGATGTCAAATTTTGATTCATACATGCATAGTTTGAAAAAATTTCAATGTTAAATTTTGATTCATACATGCATAGTTTGAAAAAAAATTCAATGTTGGCCCCATTAACTGCTCATTCTGTAGGGTTGATCAATGTCATTTAGCGTTTGACCTGATATAATCCTCGAGAAATTATCCATTAAACCACTTACATGTTGGACCCTATAAACTTATTTTGGGATGTATTAGCTTTATATAATCATGGTTTAATCATCTCAAAGAATGACACAAGAAAAATGGAAAGACATAGAAATTGACATCTTTATTAGTGTTTTCGCTGCAAAGATGGTTATGTGGGGTTTGATATTTGTTTCCAAGGATGGAAAAATTGGGTCATGATTAATATGATTACTATGACGATGAAATTACATCCATGATGATGAGAATGATGTCTTTGAGTCTTAAAACCCTCCCATACTATCAAGGAATACGCTTAGTCTAACCATGTAAAATTTCAATGCATACAATCACATTTTAAGAAATTTCAACGTTGGCCCCATTAAGTACTTACTGTGCAAGGTCAGTGGATGTCATGCACTAAGCCCTTAACCCAATATAATCCTGATGTAATTAATTTGTAAATCACCTAACCCCAATTTTCAATTTCATAGCCTTCTTCCATTCATTTTGTATCAACATATTTGTGACGTGCATAAGCTAATAAAATTTAAATGCATGTAACTAACAATAAATGAATTAAATGATAGAAAAAAAATTAATCACCTAGAGTTACATGAAATTTCGATATTTTAAATATCAATATTAGTTTCCTATTTCATATAAAAACATGAATATTGAATATTAATAATATGTTTTAACTTAACATATATAATTATACAAATAAATCTAAATTACAAGATATAAAAAATTACATCACAGATTGTAAAATAAGCGTTATAATAAGAAAACATCTATACATTTAAAAATAAAATTCCCTTAAGCCATAATCAATAGGCCCTTACCCTTTAAAACCCATTAGCCATAATTCCTAATCCATTAACCTTTAATCCCATAAACCCTAATCCACAATCCGTTAACCCTAAGCTCTAAACGCCTTAATCTATTGACCCTTAAACCCTTGAGCCCTAATCCCCAATCCCTTAACACATAAAGACCTATTCTCTAAGAACTTACACATTAATCCCTTAACCCATAATCCCTAATAGCTTAACCATTAAACTACCTAATCATTAAGACCTAATCCCTTAAGCCATAATCAGTAAACCCATAATCCTGTAAGCCCTTAAACCCTAAACTTATAATCCCTAATCCCTTAACCTTTAAGATATAAACCTTATTTCCTTAACCATTAATCCCTAATCATGTAACCCTTAATCGTTGAATCCCCTAACCTGTAATCCATTTTCCATTAATCCCTTGAGTACTAATCTTATTCCCTAATCCCTTAACCCCTAATCCCCAAATCCTATATGCCCTTAACTGACAAAGTGCCCTCAAACACATAACTGTATTAATGAAGAAGGAAAATAATTATATCACAGAGATGTGAGGGCTAAGTCCCGAAAGATTACCTCACATGGAAAACTTGATGGATTTAAATATCCAAAGAGTAAAAAATAATTTACCATTACTGAAACTAACAAAGGGACACCTCACATAATCACGTGAGTGTGTAGATGCCCTTTTACATTTATTAAACTAAAATTCTAAACATAACATTTTAGATCATAATTCCTAACAATCACCCCTTTGATCCAAAAATTCTTTTGAACAAATACCAAGTTCATTTCTAAACTTATCAAATTTGACCCTTCCAAGAGATTTTGTAAAAATATCTGCAGTTTGATCTTCTGATGGACAATACTTTGGCTTGATGATTTGTTTGACGATGAGAGCCCGAATGTAATGATACTTAGTATCCACATGCTTAGTGTTTGAATGAAAAACAAGATTTTTGGCTAACTTGATTGCTGACTGATTAGCAATAAATAATGAAGTTGCTTCTTTCTGATCAACTTTGAGGTCTTGCAAAATCCTTCTTAACCAAACTATCTCACAAGCGGCTTCCCAAGCTGAAATATATTATGCTTATACTGTAGAATTTGCAATTGTATCCTACTTTTTACAACTCCATGCCACTGCAGCTGATCCCATATTCATTAAGTAACCTGAAGTAGATGCCATGTCATCAACATCTCTAGCAAAATCTGCATCTGAATAGCCAACAAGCTTGAAATTTTTGTTTCTTTTAAACTCAAGTCCAAAATCCTTTGTTCCTTGAAGATACCTTAACACCCTTTTTGCTGCATTCCAATGACTTTCTCTAGGTTCCTGCATATATCTGGAAAGTATGCTAATTGCATAAGATAGATTAGGACAAGTATTCATCAAGTAAATGAAACATCCAATTAATTGTCTATATCCAGTACAATTTACAAGTTCCCCCCCTTCAAACTTAGAAAGTTTTAAATTTTTCCCCATGCGAGTAATCGCTGGTTTACATTCCTCCATTCCAAACTTCTTCAATAATCCATAAATGTACTTAGCTTGAGAAATAAATATACTTCCTTCCCGCTGCTTTACTTCAACTCCAAGATAGTAATGAAGTAATCCCAAGTCTGCCATTTCAAAACCTATTTGAAGTTCTTGCTTAACCTGAAATATATGATCATTATTGTTACCTGTTATGAGCAAATCATCAACATACATAACCAAGATAACTAAGTTGTTTTCTTGGATTCGACCATACAAAGTATCATCTGACTCACTACGAAGAAAACCAACTTTCTGTAGGTAGGCATCCATTTTTGCATACCAAGCTCTGGGAGCCTGTTTCAATCCATACAATGCCTTAACCAGTTTACAAACTTGATTTTCTTTCCTTGGAACCTCAAAACTAGGAGGTTGAGTCATATAAACATCCTCTTACAAATCACCATTTAGAAATGCACTTTTTACATCCATTTGATGCACTTTCCATCCATTTTGTGCAGCTAAAGCTAGCACAATCCTGATAGTATTCCATTTCGCTGTTGGAGGAAAAGTTTCTTCATAATCAATCCCTTCTTTCTGAGCAAAACCCTTTGCCACCAATATTGCCTTGTATTTATCAATATCTCCATTTGCTTTGTACTTAATTATGTAAACCCACTTACAACCAATGGGTTTAACATCATGTGGACAATCAACAATTTTCCAAGTCTGATTCTTCATTACTGCATCATACTCACTTTGCATGGCCATTTTCCATTCATCATACTCAGCTGCTTCATTAAAAGTAGCTGGTTCAACAACTGAAAGAGCAAAATTTTTTGAACCCATATTAGAACTCCTTGTACCTGTTTTTCCTTTTTCATCAGACTTAACATCCTAAAGTAACTTAGTTGCCCATTTTGGTTTCTTCTTTTCAATGTTAACTTAATTTGAATCATCCAAGTTAACTTGTGAAGAATTCAAAGTATCTTCAAACTGTTTCAAGGTGTCTTCAACCTGTTCATCATCTTGTACTTCTGAAGTGAGATCAAACCATTGTTCATTCCTTGTCTTGTTTAAGTGTTGCATCCTTAATTGTTCCTTAGTTACTTTTTCCTCTAAGTGACTAATTTGTTTTTCAACCTCTTCTACACTTAAACTTTCTGTTTCATCAAAAATCACAACCCTGCTGACAATAAACTTTCCATCTGACAAAAGCCTATACCCCTTTTTCTCATCGAAATAACCAATCAACATGCACTTTAACACTTCTAGACTCTAACTTCTTTCGCTTTTCTTTTGGGACAAGTGCATAACAAACTGAACCAAAAACTCTCAAATGTTTGACCATAGGTTTGAATCCATACCAAGCCTCAAAAGGAGTTATTCCATCAAGTGATGATGAAGGAGATCAATTCCTCAAATAGACTGCTGTATGAACTGCTTTTGCCCAATAACATGAATTCAACCCTTTGAAAAATAACATTGCTCTAGCCATGTCCAATAAAGTCTGATTCATCCTTTCTGATACTCCATTTTGTTGTGGAGTATAAAAATTGGTCAACTGTCTTTTAATCTCTTTTTCCTGACAATAAGTCAAAAAATCATTTGATGTAAACTCACCATCGTTATCAGTTCTCAAAGTAGTAATCTTTTCCTGAGTCGCTGTTTCAACCAAATTTTGAAATGAATGAAACTTTTCAAACACTTCTGATTTTTTCTTCAAGAAATACACCCAAACCATCCTACTAAAATCATCAATAAGCAACAAAAAATATTTACAACCACCAAGTGAAGTTTCCAGTGGACCACAAACATCACTATGAACAAGCTGTAATCTCCTTATCGCTATCCAAGTGCTTTTTGAAAAAACTATCCTTCTCTGTTTTCCATAAATGCAAGCTTCACACTTTGCATTTTCCTTCCAAAAAGTAGGCAACCCCTTTACCATTCCTTGTTGTTGGAGCTATACAAGACTATCAACATTCGAGTGCCCAAAACGAATGTGCCACAATCTGATAGGTGAAACATTAGTTTCAACTAAACCTGCAAATTCCTTCAAATGTTCCTTTGATCTAGGAATGACTGTTCGCTTCATTCTAAGAAGCTTTCTGTCTTCATAACCTGTCATAATTGTTTTGTATGCATCCTTTTTTGAATTAACCAAAAGGATACCATCTTCCATTACAATTTGATGTCCTAATTGGCGAATGACAACTAAATACAACAAATTTTTCTTAAATGTAGGCACATACCAAACATTAGAAATCAATCTTTCTCCAATTCCTGGCAAGTCAACCTTGACTGTTCCTTTTCCCTGTGGTAAATGAATAGAATCACCTGCAAGAAAAAATGAATTTAATAGTGACAATCTTCATAACTCCAAAAGAAATCTTTCCTATATGTCATATGCTGAGTAGCCCCTGTATCCATAATCCAAGCATCTTCAAAATCATTTTTGAAACAATAAGAAGACTGAACAAAATTTGTTGATTCCAACTGATGAACTTGAACAAAATCCATTGATTCTGATTGTCCAAGTGCTGTAAAAACATATTCACAATTTTCACTATCGTCTACATGAGCATAATGTGCCGCTGATGAAGATTCTTTAGATTCTCTTTCTTTTAGAATTTTTTCAAATGAAACTCTACAGTATGAAGCATAATTTCCAACTCTATTACAACGAAAACATGTGACCTATTTAGTACCTCTTCCTCTTCCAGATACTTGTTAGTTTTCTGTACCTCTTCCTCTTCCAGAAAACTGTGATTGTGTACTTTTTGATTCTTTAGAACCTCTTCCTTGATTTCTTCCTCTTCCTCTTCCGTGACCTCTTCCTCTTCCAAAACCTTGACCACGACCTCTGTTTGAATGTTGTTGTTCATTTGCTTTCTGATCATTGCCTTTTTTATGATTACCTGAAGATTGTTTGCTAGTACTTGCGATCAAAACATCTTCTCCTGCTTGCTTTGTTTTACAAAAAGTTTTTTCATGTGTGGCAAGTAATTCACTTAGTTCGTCAAAAGAAATTTTATCCAATTTATTTGTAATATGTAAAGTTTCCAAAAAATGCTTATATGTCTCAGGCAATCCTGCGATCAAAATGGTCACCATCATGCTGTCCTCAATATTACCAAAACCAGCTCTTGAAATTTCTTGTTTGATATTTTTCAATCTAGAAATGTACTCCATGACATCACCTCCTCAAGACAATTTTTGTTGAAACAACTTCAATTGAAGATCGATTTTCTTAGCTTCACTCTGAGAATCAAATAAATATTTCAATGTCTTCCAAGCTGACCACGCATCAAAACTATTTTCAATATGCACATAAATATCATCAGACACAGTACTATGAATCAATGCCAAGGCCTTCTCATCTTTTAGTTCCCACTTTGTAAGCTCATTAGGATTATTCGATTTGGTAGGTTGAGCATTACAGATACCCTTCCACAATTCATTGTAAATAAGAGTGCTTTGAATATGACGACTCCAAACTTTATAATTTTTTTATCCTTCCAACTTGTCAGATTCATTAAAGAGACTTACACCTTTAGACATTGTAAAAAACTAAACACCTTATAACTCCAGAAGATGTGTATTACGCAAACCTTATAGCTCCAAGAATTAAAAAAAGAAAGCACCTTATGTCACCAGAATAAACAATAACCTTGTATCACCAATAGAAGATTTTATGCAAAAAATATCACTACCAACATGAAAGCAAAATTACACATCAAGTCCCCAGAAACACCACACACCATGCAAAAGAGAGCTATAGGGGCTTGGCCTTGACCCACTTATAGCCTCAAGAAAGAAATTTGATAGAGCTTCTCTTTGCTCTAATCAAACCTTGAGTGAAAATACAAGTACTCCTTATGATGCCAACAAATGCTCCTTATTACTCCAATGCCCAATAAAAAACAATTCACCTTATCACTCCAAAAAATAACAAATCTTTATAGATGAATTGGAGAGATACAAGATTGTTGAATGGGAGGTCACAAGTTCCACTCCCATCAACTCCAAAAATAACCCTTGTTTTTTATTTGTTTATTTAATTTTTTTTTATTTCTCCACCTTTTTTATACAATATATATAACAAAAATCTCCAATATATTATTTCTCCACCTTTTTTTTTAACAATAAGAAAAGAATCTCCAAAATAAAATAAATTATCGTATCTCTCAGGCTGACTCTCACTGGTATGGTGGATATGCTCGATTGGTGAACTCTCTTACGCTGGTGCAGATTGGTCTCTTTCAACGTTTTGATTATGCCGGTAACGCACACTTTGACTCTCGCTGGTATGGTGGATATGCTCGATTGGTGAACTCTTAGTGAACTCTCTTACACTGGTGCAGATTGGTCTCTTTCAACGCTTTGATTGTGCCGGTAACGCACACTTCACTGGTGTCCACGTTGGACTCTCTTACGCTGGTGCAGATTAGTCTCTACGTCCTTCACGCTGGTCTCTCTTCAACGCCGATTGGTTCTGAACACGCTGGTGTGGTGTGCTTCCTTCACACTGATGCAAACAATGCTACACTGCTTCAATTCCTCCTCCACACTGAACTCTCTTCACGCTGGATGGTGAACTCTTTCACGCTGGATTAACTCTTCACACTTGGATTCGCTGCTGGTCTTCACGCTGGGTTTTTGTGATCTCTTAAACTTCAACGCAAGTGCTGGATGGTGAGCCCTTCTTCTCTATGAAGTGAACTCTCTTCACGCTTTCACACTGATCTTTATGCTGACTCAAGAACAACTCTTCAGGCCTATGCTAGACTCTATGCTTGTTCTCTCTCTTCAACACCAGCTATATTTTTTTTTAAATTCACTTCCACAAAATTTAAATAACCTTGCCTTAAAAAAAAAAATTTACTCTCTCCAAGAAAAATGAAAAAACTAAGGTAAATCAAAAAATCTTTTCTTCATAGATTTTTTTTTTTAGCCCAAAAGAATAGGAATCATTAACTTACTGTCACAAAATTTTTCACTTTTAATGAAGATGCCCATATATTTTTCTGTCACAAAATTTTGCACTTTTCTCCGAGAGTTCTGAAATTAATAAGATAATTGATGATGAACAAATGAAATTTTTGATATTATATTTATATAGGTTGTGGAGAAAATTTATTACCTTGGGCCGACATGCAATTCAAAATTACAAATAATTAAATTCCCTTTTGTTTGGTCGGCTCACCCAAAAATGTGGGCTACACCCACTTCAAAAATTCATATCTCTTCAACCGTAAGGAGTTAGAAGATGTTCCACATGTCAATGGAAATGTCTTGATGAGGAATATATATCTATTATGGGTTTATTTGCAAATTCTTGGTCTAATACTCTTAAATTCTTCAATATGTACAAGACGTCAAATACCCCACACATGAGGGTGCCAAAGACCATACCACCAAGTACAAGAGTTTCAAAGTATTCTTCAAAGTATTATTCAACATATGAAGGTGCGCACGTGGGGCCTACCTCCATATACATCCCAATATCCATATAACCACAAATAGGACCATACATCATCATGGTTCAAGACCCAAGGCACCACATGCAAGGGTTTCAAGGACTCTTTCAAATATATCATATAATATTTAAACAAGATACTTTCCATGGACTTCAAGGGATTCGACATCGTCATGTTCAAGGTCTCCATATCATTAAAAACATATCCAATGGTTCCACTATATATATTCATCACCATAAGAGAACTAACAACCCGAAAGAGGGGTACAAAGACCTCACCACTAGTTTGCAACACCTTTTGGGCTTCATATGCATGATCACAAGGCTACTACATGCCAATGACCATGTATCGTCCAAGGGACATCAAAACACCATATATATGGGTTAAAGAACTAAACTTTCAATGACACCAAGGACCCCATAAGAATGGGTTCCAACATACCAGCATAAGTGTGGGTTCCAAGGCCTAAGTCTCCACATGCAAGAGGATCAAGATCTAAGCTTTTGGACTATAGGACCCCAGAATAAATTAAAAACCTCAAGACCATCTAATGCAAAAGATGGGATTCACCGTAAACACATCAAGGATTTTACACACATGAGCCACATCATCCATCCAACAACCAATCAAGAGACCAAAACAAGTACAAGCATAACAAGCATCACAAAGACAAGTAAACAAATATCAACCACGAGTAAGGAACTCGATAATGGACTCAAATGGGACCAAGAAACAACTTAGGGGCACTTGAAAAATTCAATGGGTAACCAAGAATTTTGTCATTGTTCCAAGGCCTCCAAGGGCTTCAAGCTTGGGCTTGGACAAGGTAAAAATGGCTCCTCTGACAAAAAAACCCACAAACTAAACACTAACGCTCAAGGGCTCCACAAGGGGCACCAAGGACTCAACAGTTGGCATTAATGACCAGACACCATTGGCATCAATGACAACTTAATCAACAATATCCCCCTTTTTTATTGATGACAACACCATAACTCCTCTTACGAACAAGCTCCCTCTGTCAACAAAAATTCTCTCCCCCTTTGGCATCAATGGAAAAGGGAACATCCTTTGACCATAATTCTCCTCCTCATGGCATGCTCCCCCTTAGGCCATGCTTCCAATGTCATCAACTTCTCTTCCGTTTCAACATTTCTTCAAGCTTGCATTAATGGGAACAAGAACTTCTTTTTCCAATACTGCTTCTCTTATCACTGATGCTACTTTGACGAACTTGTATTATGTCACACGAATACTATTGGAACCAACTACTATATGATACTCAAATATCATAATGAGGTACATATACCATTTTACACTTTCTTTGTACAGTTCATATTACTGGTCGATAGTCTTGAAAATGGCATTGGGTTTTTCCCAAGATTTCCATCATTTTTGTTTTAATCTACTAACTTTATTCTCCATACTTTAGTAGGTTGATGGTTGTCCACGTCATTTGATTGATCTTTCTTTCTTCTCCAAACTTTAACTTGTCCATGCATCTTGCAATGTTTGGCGAAATGACCATAATTATAGTAATTGTAACACTGAACAAAAAACCCATCTTGATTTTTTCCTAGAGTGATTCTGTCATGAGCTATGCAATGAATGGCTCTGCGAACATAGTTGTTACACTTGTAGTAGTGACCATGGAATATTATAGGATATCTCTAAGGAGTAACTTCTCTTGATTCTTGGTGATCATGGGATCTTTGGAGAATACATGCATTACTATTATCCTTTCCTTCTTTTACTATAGAGATTTTACTTTGTTCAATGTTATTCGCGATCTTTGAGTTTGTATTTAACTGAGTAGTTGTTTTGTCTAGATCTTCCTTCAAAGAGAGGATCTTCAATTCTTGTTGTTGACAAATTTCTATCTTTTCTTGGAGTTGTCTATTTAGATATTGTTCTATTTTCTTGACTTATTCTACCTGTTTGTTCAGATAAAAAATATTGTCTTCCATCTCTCCTTTTGAATTCTGATCATCCTCATGGAATTTTTGCAGTTGATCTTTTAGTGCATGATTCTCCTTTCTGAGTTCTGAGAGATCCTTTTCAAATTCAAAGTTTGTGAGACATACATTTTGTAACTCTATCTTCAAGGATTTCATTTCAAGTTATTGTTTTCTTCTTAATTTATCTACCAATATTTCATCAGTATTGTAGGTACTTATCTCATTGTCTTTTTCTTGTAGATTGTAGATCAATTGTTTCTCCTTATATTCTAGTTGTCTTTTTCACTTGACGATTTCTTTTGATTTCTTTCATTATTTGTAGCCGACTTCTCAAGTTTATCTTTCAAAGAGTTTGCTATGGGTTCTTTGATTCTGGTAGCTTCTTCAACTTGGAGTTTTAGATCAATTATAGTTTGTGTGGCCTTCTCAGATTCTTCTTGATTCTTCTTCTCATATTTGTCCAGTTGCTCATACAATACTTGAGAATGTTCACAAAGATTTTTCACTTCTTGCGAAACATTATTAATTTCATTGTCTATCATAGCATATGTTAGATTTCTAGCACTTATCAAAGAGCAAGGATTTTCATCACAATATGAAGTATTGCATTATATTAATTCAAAATGGCTCTTATCTTCTATACATGATAGTCATATCTCTTTAAAACCATTACAAACAAAGTGTTCAGGGGACATACCTTCATACTTACCTGGATCTTGTACTGACCAGTCGTCTGCTTCTTGTTCTTCATTTAACTGATTTATATTGAACTACAATTATTCAATTGAGTTGTAGTTTCCTATTTTCTCCCTTCATAGATATGCTACATCTTCAAGCATGAGTTTCATAACCTCTTCTTGTTCTTTAGTGGAGTATATCAGTTCTATTTTGATCCATAGTTCCTTAGCTGAGATGCACTTTCCTATGTTCTTCTTTTGGTGATCTATTAATCCTTTAAGTATTTTCCATAGACATTGAATTATTCTTCTTTGCTTCCTTCTAAGCTGTTGTTTTCAATTTATTTGGAGGAGTATATCTAGTAAGAACCGATTGCCACATACCAATTCCTTCCATATCAAGATAAATTGCATTCTTCTTTTCCAATAGAAGTATTTTCTTCCACAAAGAAATGGCACTCCATTCATTGAGAACCCTATGGTGTGTCAAAGATCTCCTTCAAGTTGATAAGGCTTTCTGTAAAGGACCCGCTCTAGTACCAATTGTTGGACACACCAGGCACACAGAGAGGGGGATGAATCTATGTGTGCAGTCTTTATTACTTTTTCAACTTTAATAATCAACAACTTATTCAATATTATGCGTTATCACATTATCATTATATGATCATCAACAATGTTATTATCATCATCACATAGAAAGAATAGCAACACAGTGCACAATATTTTATGTGGAAAACCAAGTCATGGGGGGGAAACCACATAAGCATTTTTAAAATAGTTTTCCAGAAATAGTTGGAAGGATGCTACAACCCCCCGATTTACAAGATACAACTTAAAGGAAGCTACAACTTCCTATTTCTGCGGCATCAACCGGAAGGAGGCTACGATCTCCTTTCCTTTCCTCGTCCTTCCACCCTGATAAGAAGATAGAAACTGAACTACTGAAACAAAACTACACTAATCCTGCAAACCTGCTAATCAACACATGTACTACACTGCACAATCTGTACCACACTACATAACCATTACCACTACTAACCACTGTTCATCATCTGATCACTACTATTCAACTGATCATTGTATGTTGTATCACACTACTCATCAACTGATCATGATCTGATGTATCACACTGCTCATCATCTCATCATTATTCATGAACTCATCACTTGCTCATCACTACACTAGAACTAAACCAGTAACATGTCCAATTACGTTGTACCAATTAATCATTCGACTCAATCAATATGAGTTTACACACCAAACTTATTCCACCTGGGTCAAACCAACTACTCATACAACTCGGTCAATCTGAGTAAAAAAAACTCCACATGATGGAACTTGTGTCAATCTTGCTCAACTGAACCAACCTGTACCAAGATGCATGTGTACCTTTTTGAAGATCATAAGATGAAGAAACGGTATAAAAACCAAAATAAACTCTAGATCCTGTCATCACATATCCCTCGTAACAAGCTTTCTAACGAGCCAATAATTTTTTAATTTTGATTCCGTATGAGAAAGTTATGCCAATTTTAGTGAAGATGCTCAGAAATTTTTCTGTCACAAAATTTCACACTTTTCTCCAAGAGTTACAAAATTCTTGAGAGAAATGATGATGAAAAAATGAAATGTTTGATATTATATTTATATAGGTCATGGAGAAAATTTATTACCTTGGGCCAACATGGAATTCAAAATTACAAATAATTAAATTTTGTTTTGTTTGGTCAGCTCACCCAAAAAGGTGGGGTACACCTACTTCAAAATTCATATCTCTTCAACCGTGAGTTAGAAGATGCTACACATATAAACAGAAATGGCTTGATGATGAATATCTCCATATGATGGGTTTACTTGCAAATTCTTGGTCTAATACCCTTAAATTATTTAATATGTCTAGGACGTCAAAGACCCCACAGATGAGGGTGCGGAAGAACATACCACCAACTACAAGAGTTTCAAAGTCTTATTCAAAGTATTATTCAACATATCAAGGCACGTACATGGGCTATACCTCCATCTACATCTTGATATCCCTATAACCACAAATAGGACTATACATCATCATGGTTCAAAACACAAGGCACCACTTGCAAGGGTTTCAAGGACTCTTTCAAAGATATCTTATAATATGTAAACAAGATACTTTCCATGAAATTCAAGAGATTCAACATCATCATGTTCAAGGTCTCCATATCATTAAAAAATATCAAATGGTTCCGCTATATGTATTCATCACCATAAGAGTACCAACATCCCAAAAGAGAGATACAAATACCTCACCACCAATTTAGAACACCTTATGGGCTTCATATGCATCATCACAAGGCTACTACATGCCAATGACCATATATCGTTCAAGGGACATCAAACCACCATATATGTGGGTTCAAGACCTAAACTTTCAACAACACCAATGACCCCATAAGAATGGGTTCCAAGACCTAAGTCTCCACATGCAAGAGGATCAAGACCTAAGCTTGTGGACTTAAAGACCCCAGAACAACTTAACAACCTCAAGACCATATAATGCAAGCAATGGGATTCACCATCAACACATCAAGGAATTTACACAAATGAGCCACATCATCCATCCAACAACCAATCAAGAGACAAAAACAAGTACAAGCATAAGAAGCAAAAAAAAGACCAGTAACCAAAGATCAACCATGAGTAAGGAACTCGACAATGGACTCAAATGGGACCAAGATACAACTTAGGGGAACTTGACCAAGTTAATGGGTAACCAGGGATTTTATCATTGTTCCAAGGCCTCCAAGGGCTTCAATCTTGGCCTTCGACAAGGTTAAAAGGGCTCCTCTGACACAAACAACCACAAACTAAACACTAACCCTAACGGGCTCCATAAGGGGCACCAAGGACTCAACAATTGGCATTAATGATCGGACACCATTGGCATCAATGACAAATTAATCAACACTAACTATTTAGTCATAGTATGCATAAACTTTGAAGTCAAACTGGACTTTAAAGAGGAATCTAAAACTGACGCTACAAATGAAGCTAAACTCGAAGAAAAATTGGGAGCTAAACATGTTATTGAAAGCAGAGAAAGATATGGCATTAAAAAATGAGCTAAAGAAGGAGATAACTAGGAAGCTAAAATGGAATTTTTATTTGCTGCTAATGTCTACACGAAATGGAAGGAGCAAAATTGGAAGTTAAACTGGAATTTTTATTCGGCGCTAAATGTGGTGCTATTTAGCGCCGACGAGGTGTGGTCGGGGCAAAAGAGTCCAATAATAGCGCCGACTTTTCAAAAAATATATAGAAATATGTATCAAAACAATCTTGGGAAGCAAAAAAAGAGAGTTGAAAAGGGAGCTAATCATAGGGATCTGTTGTAGTGGTGGTACGTAAAAATGATTTCTCAACCTAGAGTATACTTGTAAATAATGGTAACTAGTGGTCAACCAATCATAATTTCATTCTCCCCTTCCCATGCTAGTGTAAGGAATTGAGGAAGACAATGCCACCTGACACCACCTATTGCATCAAACATGTGTAAAGGGAAGTGAGTGTGAGTAGTCCCACCACCCTTGAAGCAACATCCATGCTACTCGATGGGTGCTCTATATAATAGTTACTATGACAACATCTCCTCTTGAATGTGGGTTTTCTATGCCATTTTGGGGGATTCTTTGGTTTACTGATGGTACTCCCTCAATTCAATGCCAAGATTGGTAAGAAGGATAAGATGGAGGGAGGGCTTCTACTACTTTTGTGATTCTCTCCTTCTAACACAATGAAGGTTTCAAACATTAGTTGGTTCTTGTCACCAAGGTTAGGGGAAACCATGGTAAATTGCCATTGTTGCAATAAGTTTTGTTGATCTTTGTGAGAAAAAGGGTTTTCATAGGGGGATCAAACAATGTGAAAAGATATTGTAAAAGACACATTGCAACATTATAGATTCAACCCAATATTGAACTCGATAAAGAGAGGGGTTTAAGAAGATTCTTTTGAAGATTTTTTTGAAAATCTATATTATTAAGTGGCTTCATCCTTCAACTCTTTTCATAATATTTGAACCTATAATCTATGAGGATTAAATCCCACACAAATCAATTGAGCTAAACCTTAGTAGGTTACTATATAGCTTATTGTTACCTAAAATAGGAAAAATAATGAGTAGTAGATCACCTTTTTTTTCTTCTTTTCTTCGGAAGATGGAAAACCTATCATAAGTAAGTTGTCAAATTGGCATTTAAGGACATCCATCATTGGTTTTAACCAGCAAATGTGGATTGACTCATCACCCTTATTCAAGGAAAACCGGGACACCTAGAATAACTCGTTGGTGATCAGTGAAAGGTAGACTTTCACTCCTGCCAGATGTCATGGGTCAAAATGTTTCCTTATATCTAAGAAAGACAAAAAAGACAAAAATAAAGACCAAAAATCTTAGTCCATGCCACCAGCTTTACCTTTATTTGGAGAAAAAAACACTTTAATTAATTTTTTTTATTAAAATCCTTCCACGTCGCTTAAAAGTCCCACCAAGTACCCTCCCCCCCACACACATATATATATCACATCATCGCTTAAAAGTGCCACTGACGCGTACCACCTATATATATATATATATATCATCCTCGAGTACCCGAAAAACACATACATTCCGCGAAGAGATCGTCGAGTGTGGACGATTTTCTACAGTCCGCTTAGATACAATAATCAGATCGTGGTTTAATCTGCACCTCATTGAGGGATCGCTGGTCCTCCTATTCCTTGGAGATTTGGAGTTTTATAATCAAATTTTTGGTCTTTTACTCTGATTTTGATTAACAGATCTCCGTTCCTCCTGTTTCTTGGAGATTTGGAGTTTTATGACCAAATTTGCTGTCTTTTACTGTGAGTAAAGCATAATCTATTTTATTGTCGTACTTTTTAATTCTATGATATGTTCAATTGTTGTTCAGTTTTTTTGGTGGTATGTTTCAGATTTGATGTTTTTGTGATATCAATTTGGCTGGTGTGTGATATTCTTCGTTTGCATGAAGCAAACTTGTAGGGTTGTATTCATTTGGAGAAATATGGATTCCGAGAAGGGGAAGGTTTCCATTGGTGGCATATCTTTTCAGACAACAGAGGAGCGGCTCAAAGGTTATTTTACGATGTTTGGAGATGTAGTGGAAGTGGTGATCATGAGGGATAGGTTCACAGGTAGGTCACGGGGCTTTGCTTTTCTTGTTTTTGCAGATCCAGCTGTGGCAGACCGTCTTCTCCTGTTTTCCAAGCACAACATTGATGGCCGAATGGTAAGTCGCTTTTCTTTAACACTCTTCTTTTATTTTCTCTTGACAGGTCTGAATATTTACAAGTTACAAGTTATGATTATTTCTTGTTTCTATATTTTTCATAAAATATCTAGGTGGAGATTAAAAAAGCAATCTCCAGAAATCAGCAGCATAGCACAAGTAGGAGTTGGCATAATTCAGTTGTTAATGGTGTCCTAAATGTAATAAGGACAAAGAAGATATTTATCGGTGGATTAGCACACACTGTTACTGAGAATGACATGAGAAAATATTTTGAGCAATTTGGCACAATTACCGAAGTGATTGTAATGTATGCTCGAGGATTTGGATTCGTCACGTTTGACTCATAAGATGTTGTAGATATTGTTGTGCAAATGCCTATTCATGCCCTCAATGGAAAAATGGTAGAAGTCAAGCGAGCAGTCGCCAAGGAATGCTCTAGTGGCCATATTCGATTTCCTGCTAGTAGAGGAGGGAATTTTGGTGGCCATATTCGATATCCTGCTGGTAGAGGAGGGAATTTTGGTGGCGGTAATGGGCATTTTTTCAATTCCAATCGAAATCCTGTAGGGGGATATGGTCCTCCAATGAACACTAGCTATAGTGCTGCAATGAGAGGGACATATAACTACTCTTCATATAGCTTTGGAACTGGTGCAGGATATGGACCTGCCATCCCTAGCGGTGGCTAAGACAACACTACTTTTGTAAACAATATTCCTAGCTATGGTCCTGGTTATGTCAATAACACTGGGAGCAGCTATGCAGTTCTTGTTGCCTATGGAGAAGGCAATGCATGGAATTTAGGATTATATGGTAATGATACTACACCTACTCTAGCTTCAATTATGATGGGTGTTCCAGCCATTACTTATGGAAACGCAAGTAGCTCTGTTGGATATGGAGGCCCAACTACTGGGAGTGGGGGCATAAGTCACCCTGGAGTAGCTCAAGCTGGCAATGGGTAGTCAAATGAAAGCAATGTTGGTTATGCAGCACAAGACAATGAGTATGGAAGGGGCGTCACACCATATAGCTTAGAAAATGGGGGATATGGAGATGCATAGGGTGATGTGTAGCCATCTGATGACAACTTAATGAGACTTCAAATATTCTTATAATCATAATTATACCATATCAAGGACATATGATAAATGATATGATAAATAATTTCTGAATAGAGAAATACTCTTAACATGTGCAGGGATTTTGGTAGACATTCAACCTGTGTGAGATTACTATAATTGTTGGTATGTTTTTATGCTCTTTGTATGTTGGTATTCCAATTGGTTTACTATAATTGTTGGTATGTTCTTATGCTCTTTGTATGTTGGTATTCCAATTGTTTTATGATGCACCTCTTATGACTAATGTTTCTATGCTTTCTGTATGTTGGTAATTTCAATTGGTTTATGATGCATCTAGTATGGCTAGGTCATCGCATTGTAATGCATTTTAATGTTTGCATTATTGAATGTGATAGATGCTTTTGTGATAATTATATAATTATGAACATTTCATATTGTGTTTATTGTAATTGATGAACATTTCATATTGTGTTTATTGTAATAAATTAGATTATAGTTAAAAGTCAATAAAAGGAAATTTTATATGTAGCATTTATAATTTCTAGAGTGTGCCCTACTAGCATGGAGTTGTAATTCTTCTTGCTAAGATGCTCTACTTGAGTGTATAAACACATAACTCAAATGTGTGTAATATCATCTAGTCTCACCAATTTTTAGCTTATGAATACCATTCTTTCATTATTGGACTTCTCTATTGCACTTGCTACTCTTATTTTCTTCTTTAATTTTGCAAGTTTTTGGGTTGGTTGTTTGGTTCCATTTGATCCCCTTGTTTTCTTGTGATTTGAACAACATGATAGGTCCCTTTTAAATCAGAGTTTATTTGTTGTGAACTATTGTTCTTATAATGTGTCATTTTTAATAGACTTGAATTATGTTTAGAAAATTTAAAGCTCCTACATTTTGATACATACTATTCAATTGTGTTCAAAAGACTAAAGTAGCTCAAGTCTCTTGAAGATGATCCAATAGTATGGATTGTGTGTAACTATGGCCTATAATAATGTATGTCATTGTTATGTTGATCACTCATTATATTATATCAATGGATAGATATGAATCATTGTTATAACAATAGATTGTGGATGGATATGAATAATTGTTATTATATCAATGGTTTATATTATCATATGAATTTATAATGCATTCACAATTAAGGAAATTGTTAAATGGATGCTTTAAGTGAGACTATTTCTTTGAAATGATTGTTATGGGTACTTTCATTCAGTATAATAGACTACAATTGTGTTTGACACTCATGAAGATATGGTGTTTCGTATTTAACACCATACTTTTAGAGTATAATGATACTACATTAAATATTTAAATACAAGAATTTTAGTTCATTTTTCTTGTATTTTGACTTATTTGAAAACTTTAGCATTTTTTTTAAAATATTGCTTCAATACTGTATATTTTATTTATTTCATTGTTCATCATACATATGAAATGAATTGTTATTTTTTTTTTGTTCATGAATGTTTCCACAATGTTTAGTCATTGTGTGCAAGCTTATGGATTTGCATTGTGTAAAAATTTAGTAGTGACTGACGCATTTCAGCTGGACCCTCCACCCATCATCAAGATCATTCAAAGTTATGGCACAGTAGAAAAGAAGAGGGAAGTAGTCCTCATTCTTTTCTTCAAATTTAATTGGAGCTTCTCAAAGACCAGAGTCTCCTTGACACAATCCTCTCCATAGAGGCGAAGAATTTGTGCATGAATGTTTCCACAGTGTTCAGTATTATGTGTAAGCTTGTGGATTTGCACTATGTAGAAATTTAGAAGTGACCGACGCGTTTCTAGTGGACCCTCCACCTAGCATCACGATCATTCGATCAGATGTGTTATTTTGTATTATTCCATTATGAATTTTCTCTTTGACTTGCAAGAAGAAGGAATTACACAATACATATTGGGATTGCATTTCAACATCCATTTGAAAAAAAATTACATGCATACTTTCAAAATTCTTACTTTGTTTTATTTGTTTTTATGCTTTATTTGCTTTCATGGTTAGAGATATGTAGGATGTATTTTTGGTCATTGTTTTTTACTTCAAATAATTATGAGAGCATATCAAACATTAATTAAGACATGTGTATTTCATTGTTAGAGATGTGTAGGATGGAGTTTTGGTCTACGTTCTTACGCCATTGTTTTTTCATTTCAAATTATTATGAAAGCATATCAAAGAGACATATTTGTATTAATAGTGAATGGAAAACAAATTCAAACATTTGTGTTTCATACATATTTTTCTTATTCATGTATTATTGTGTGAAACTAGTTTATGAGGTGAATTTTCATCATTTTCACATTATTAAGTTTCACTCTATTTCTAGATGGAAAGGGAAATGCATGGAATTTTATAAATTTTAAATGCCACATAAAAAATGATAAAGTATATAGCCTCATATGTGTCATGAATCCAAAACCTTAACATTAGTCATTATAATTTAGGATAGGCATCTAATGACTCTATCAAATTCTGCTTCATACAGTGAAAACAAATGCTCACCATGTGCTCCCTCATTTAATGATGAGTTGCATGTACCATGGAAGAAAACAAGTTATTCTATACTTTACCATGCTACCCTAGATCTAATAGAATTGTACTTGAATGAGACTTGTAGAGATATTAAATAGCAAACCATATTCCATTAATTAGAGACTTTCCTTAACTACATGTCAAATAAACATGTAATGAATATAATCTTGTATGCCTAGAATAGAGTAAGATTCATAAAGAATTTTTCTTGTATAAAATGTAAAGTCCAAGATAATTGTTAACCAATGGGAAACTTAGGAGGGATGCCAATGTCACCACAAAACCCCTCTTCTTTGTTGCTCCTTCAGTACAAAAGGTTGGTGTTCTTAGAATAAGATTATTAATAAATAGTCAATAAAGTGGTTGGGGTGATGTGTTGAGTTGTCTTAGTAAAATGGATGTAAGGCTCATTAAAATGGGTTTTTTTAGTGGTGATTAATGGAAAATGACTAATTCCAAATATCCAAAAAGGAATATGGATTCATATGGTTTATATAAGGTTGGCAATGATGAGAAAATGTGGGAAATGCATTGTCTTACCATGCCAAATTTTACCAACAAATCCAGATTTGGATGGATTCAAACCAACATAAAACATAGTCACTAGATTATGCTCTCTATGTATCAACATACATGCAATGAATGAAATGTGATTTTCTTCCAAACTAATACATTCCATGCATTATTCTCATGGAATGAAATAACATAAATACTTTCAAACAAAATATAAAATAAATAAGGAAATCAATAGGTAACGCTTCATTAACTCCTTTCTCAATAACATTATTTCCATAGGATGAGATCTCCATATAAATTTATTATCCTTTCTCAAGATATTTAATAAATCTCAACATGAGATCTCCATATAAATTTATTATCCTTTCTCAAGATATTTAATAAATCTCAACATGTCGTAGCTTTTCTCAAGATATTTAATATAATCCAACCAATAGAGAGTTTCCTTCATTTTATTATATCTAATTGGAGTAAAAAGTGGACAAGATAACCACTTATTATTATTATTTTATTTTAGAGATGTTGAGTAGTTATATATTTTAGTACTTTCTATTGGAGAAGCAGATGTATTATTATTATTTATTGGTGATATTTGTCAAAGGATTTGGGTGAAATTATCTATTATCTAGTTTCTCATTTTTCCATTGCACATGAGATTCTTTGAGAAATGATTTAATAGGACCTCATCCCCCATTATCTCTATTTTTTTCTCCCACCACGTGATGCTTCTCAGGTCAAAGAGAATGGATATCCCAAATATCAACTAGTTCAAGATCCAATTCTGATATCTATATCTAATTGGGGACATGCACTATGTATGTTCTTATGCTTTGTGTATGTTGGTAATTCCAATTGGTTTAGGTGCAAGGTTTATGATGCACCTAGTATGGATAATGTTTGTATGCTCTTTGTATGTTGGTAATTCCAATTGGTTTATGATGCTTAGTATGGTTAGATCATTGCATTGTGATATATATGTTTAATGTTTATATTATTGAATGCGATAGTTTTTTTTGTTGACAATTATGTGATTATGATGATCTCATATTGCGCCATTAATTCTATTAAAGATGAATTATGGTTAAGAATGTTTTTTACTATAATAAATTAGAATATAGTTAAAATTCAATAGAAGGAAATTTTATGTGTAAGATTAATAACCTCTTGAGGAATGTGCTCTACTAGCATGGAGCCATGATGGAGCCCTAATTCTTCTTGGTAAGATTCTCTACTTGAGTGTAGAAACACACAACTCAAACCTGTGTAATATCATCTATTCTCATCATTGTTTAGCTCATGAACATCATTCTTTCATTATTGGACTCCTCTAGTGTGCTGGTTACTGTTATTTTATTCTTTAATTTTGCAAGCTTTTGGGTTGGTTTTTTGTTTTCATTTGATCTCCTTGTTTTCTTGTGATTTGAACAACTTGATAGGGTCCTTTTTAAATTAGAGTATATTTGTTGTGAACAATTGTTCTTATGATGTGTGCCATTTTAATAGATTCGAATTGTGTTTAGAAAATTTAAAGCTTGACATTTTGATACATATTATTCAATTGTATTTCAAGAGACTAAAGTGGGTCAAGTCTGTTGAATATGATCCAATAGAATGGATCAAAATGTTTCTCTTTAAATCTTCTAAATGCAGTTTCGATTTATTAAAATTGTTTATGTGTAACTATGGTCTATAATCATGTGTGTCATTTAGTATGTTGATCAGTAATTCTATTATATCAATGGATGGATATGAATCATTGTTATTACAATTGATTATGGATGGATATGAATCATTGTTATTATATCAATGGATTATTTTATCATATGAATTCATAATGTCTTGACAATTAAGGCAATTAATAAATGGATGCTTTAAGTGAGATTATTTCTTTGAAATGATTATCATGGGAACTTTCCTTCAATATAATAGACTACAATTGTGTTTGACACTCATGAGTACATGGTGTTTCAGATTTAACACCATATTTTTAGAGTATGATGATGCTATATTAAATAGTTAAATACATGAATTTTAGTTCATTTTTCTTGTATTTTGATTTTTTTGAGAACATTAGCATTTTTTTAAAATATTGCTTCAATATTGTATATCTTAAAATAATTTTATAGGAAATTCCTTGTTTTTATAATTATTTTTGGATAATTTAAATATACAATAAAAACACAAAAAATATTTCCAGATGCAAAAATATTAATTTAAGTTTTGTCATGTGCTTTCTTGCTTTATTTATTTCATTGTTCATCATACATATGGAATGAATTGTTCTTTTGTTTTTGTGCATGAATGTTTTCACAATGTTTAGTCATTGTGTGCAAGCTTATGGATTTGCACTGTGTAGATATTTAGAAGTGATCATCGCGTTTCGGGTGGACCCTCGACCCATCATCAAGATCATTCGAAGCTATGGAACAATAGAAAAGAAGAGGGAAGTAGTCCACCATTCTTTTTTTTCGATTTTAATCTAAGATTCTCAAAGACCAGCGTCTCCTTGAGACAATCCCCTCCATATAAGTGAATCATTTGTGCATGAATGTATCCACAAATTTCATTATTGTGTGCAAGCTTATGGATTTGCATTGTGTAGAAATTTAGAAGTGACTGACACGTTTTTGGTGGACACTCCACCCATCATTAGGACCATTCAATCAGACGTGCTATTTTGTATTATTTCATTATTCTTTTTCTTTTTAACTCTTAAGGAGAAGGAATTACAAAATACATATTGGGATTGCACTTTCAACATACATATAAAAAAAATTATATCTATACTTTCAAAATTATTTGTTTTATTTGTTTTTATCCTTTATTTTCTTTCACTGTTAGAGATGTGTAGGATGGATTTCTGGTCCACGTTCTTACGTCATTTTTTTTCATTTCAAATTATTATGAGAGCATATCAAACATTAATTAATACATTTGTATTAATAGTGAATGAAAAACAAATTCAAACATTTGTGTATTATACATATTTTTCTTATTCTTGTATTATAGATACTCAATAAAGCGATTGAGGTGATGTGTTGAGTTTTCTTAGTAAAATAGATGTAAGGATGATTAAACTGGGTTTATTTTAGTGGTGATTGATGGAGAATGACAAGTTCCAAATATCCAAGAAGGAATATGGATTCATGTTGTTTCTAAGAGGGTTGGTAATGATCGAAAAATGTGGGAAATGCATTATCCTACCATGCCAAATTTTACCAATGAATCCATATTTTGATGGATTGAAACCAACATAAAATATAGGCACCGGATTATGCTCCCTACGTATCTACTTGCATTTAATAAAAAATGTTTTTGTTCCAAACTAATACATTTCATGCATTATTCTCATGGAATGACATAACATAAATACTTTCAAACTGAATATTAAATAAATAAGGAAATCAATAGGTAACACTTCGTTAACTCTCCTTTCTCAGTAGCATTATTTACCTAGGATGAGACCTCCATATAAATGTATTAGCCTTTCTCAATATAATTAATAAACCTCAACATGTCATAACCTTTCTCAAGATATTTAATAACCTCAACATGTCATAGCCTTTCTCAAGATATTTAATATAATCCAACCAATAGACAGTTGCCTTCATTTTATTATATCTAATTGGAGAAAAAGTAGATAAGATAAACACTTATTTTATATTTTTTTGAGATATGTTGAGGATGTTTAGTAGTTATGTAATAGTACTTTCCCTTGGAGAAGCAGATGGATCTAAAACTACGAAATGTATTATTATTATTATTGATTGGTGAGATTCGTCGAAGGATCTTGGTGAAATTATCCATCATCTCATTTCTATATTGCACAAGGGATTCCTAGAGAAACGGTTTCATAGGACCTCATCCTCCATCATCTCTATTTTCTTCTCCCACCACGTGATGATTCTTAGTTCAATGAGAGTGGATATCCCAAATATCAACTAGTTCAAGATCCAATTTCGATATATGTATCTTATTGGGGTCATGCACTGAGAAACAAGAAGAACATATTGCTTTGGTACCACTGGATTATTTGCATAACAAAATAAAGGAAACTATTTAAAATGGAAAAAAAAACACAATTTTTTTCGAAGCACAGTAATACAATAAAACCAAATCTCGATTATTGAATGGAAAGGAAAAACATTGTAAACTGCAAAGCAATACAAACTAGTTTAGATGGTGGTAGCTTATCTCTGAAGAGAGATTTGTCAATTATTCTCATTGACAAGAGATGATTACTACGAGATTACAAAGGGCCTTTTTATCATAGGAATAAAAAGGAAAAAAAACTGACATCTAAATACCAAACCCTAGGAGATGAAGCACCAAAAGGATTTGTGGGCCCCAAACTGGTTAGTTGATACATCAAATTTATGGTGGCACAAATTTTGCATACAATATTCAATTAGGGTACTCAGTATCTCATTGGAAATAAATTGATGACAATTACAAATATTAATTGGGGCTAAGGGTTGCTACAACAAATTGTGTCCCCCCAATTTGCGAAAAAACTCAGTTAGGGCCTCAAAACGACCCACAAATTTTGGGACCCAAAAAACGTAGAAAATTACCATGATGAAGGAGAATTGTTGTACCTAGATGGAATAGGTGGGTGGACATTAGTATCCACTTGGATCAATCCTCCTAATCTTAGGGATAAATGGTCCTCATTGCATCAAGTCCTCCCATGAGATGAAAACAATTCTACTAAATATAACTTCTGGTGAGCCACTTTCCTTGGTGAAGAAGATTCCCTACATTGATGACACAATATAGTTAGATGTTATGATGGTGAGTTCCCTTCATCTCAATTTCCATGATCCGATCGACTTTAGCTTCCAAATGTACTTAGGTTTGAGTTATGTAAGGGCCAACTGGTCAACTACCTCTGAGTATACCCAGAGAGGTGGAAAATATGCTCAAATTAGCTCCACATTAAAGTTACGGTACAAGTTGAAGAAAGGTGGAATACTTGACTTAAAATCATTCTTAGCCAAAACTTTGGTGATTGTCTATGTCCCACATAAAAGTGGTCACATATTCTAATGGGGCCCCATCAGGTGCTCTCTCTGAAAATGTAGCCAAGCCTTATTTCCAACCTCAAACTTTGATTATGGTAGAGGATTTGTAAATATAGAAACGCTATGATCATATGTATTGCAATAAACAAATGAGAAAATGTTGTCTTGTACTAACTATCTTAACAAATGAACATCAATCTCAACATGCAGTTCATTTTGTTGTGATAAATAGGATTATCAGGAACATATGTTGTACTTTGATTGTCACAATGGATAACAGTCAATGATTGAATAGGAAAATAAAGCTCTTGTTCTAAAAGATGAAATATCCAAACTTCCACCGTACCTGCATTGACATTGCTATGATATTTTTCTTTTGTAGTTAAAAGAGATACTACCTTCTGTTTCTTACATGAACAGAACAAGGGTCAGGAACTTAGTCGAAACCAATAGAAAGAAGTGGAATTTTGGTCATCAATGTCATCTTTCCAGTCGAAATTAGAAAACTTAACCAACGGTTTTGTAAGGTGACAATACTTAATACCATACTAATAGGTTTATTTAATATAGAAAAAAAATCTCTTTGCATCTTACTAGTGGCCTTCTCAAGGATCGTGCATGAAATCGGGAACCACTCTAACAATAAAGGAGAGACCAAGGTTGATTATGAGTTAAGAAAAAAGGATACCTACCAAATTTTGATAGAAAGTGGCATCAACTCTTTGAGAGTCATAGTCCTTCAACAAGTTTATGCCCAATTGATAAGTTGTAGAACATGACTTACGATCATCCATCTTGAATTGTTTCAAGAGACCCAAAACATATTTTGGTTGAGAAAGAAATATACCATCATCCATTTCCAAACTTGAATCCCCAGAAAGAAATGCAACAGACCAAGAATAATAATTTCAAAGGTATCTTCAACTTGTTTCTTCAAACCCAAAATCATATTGACATTTTTTCTAGTTACGACTAAATCTTCAACATACAATGCCATAATCAAGGTATTTCCATGAAAATATAATACATAAACATTATGATCAGATTCACGATAATTGAAGCCAATATTGATAAATAAATAATCAATCTTAAAACCATACAATGACTTCTTGAGTCAACAAACAAGGAGAAAATATGTCACGAAGATAGATTTATGCTCCATATAGATTTCTTTAGACAATTATCCATGAAGAAAATCACTTTTAACATCCATTTTATGAATTTCCCTTTCAAAACGATTAGCAATGGAAAGAATCAGTTGAATAGAGTTCATCTTTGCAACATGGGAAATTTTTTTAGCATAGTCGATGTCTTCTTGATGAGAAAATCCCCTAGCTACCAAGTAAGATTTACTTGATGTTCAACAACACCATCAGAATTAAAATTGGCCTTACAGACCCATGTACACTTCAAAGCATTCCTTTCCTTGTGGTTGAGGAACATGCTCCCATGTCTAATTCTTATTGAAAGAACCAATTTCACTCTGAACAAGTTCTAGTTGGTCTTGTGCTCTCTAATATTTATTAGAATCAAAGGGTTCTTGATGATTCTTTCCAAGCACACATCCTCTATAAATACATAAGGTGTAACATGGTTTGGGATACTAGTAACCATCTTTTTTGTTACCATCATATTCAAACATTGAAAGCTTAGATATCCAAGTCATCAATGTGAGAAATGAGTGCAGTTGGTCCAGTCAGTTTGGTCAGCCAAAAATCATGCCTTGGAGAATCACAAAACTTGTAAAGTCCATATTTAGAATATAAATATCCTAAAGAAATAGTCTCCTCTCCAAGCCTCAGATCCTTTAAGATAAAGTGATATGACTAAAACTCAACAGTCTTCTTAGTATGTGTAACTTGTACAATTGTCAACAATTCTTTTCTCAATCTAGGCACATTATCCATATTGGATATTTGACCATGTCATTATTAAACATCTCCACTTTATGCAACTATGAGAATTTAATAATTAACCACATAAATCATATGTTTTGATGAGTACAAACAGAATTGACTATGCATTTTGTTTAAGTTGCATGGGCATGTAATGCTTGGAAAGTGCTAAAAATGTAATTTTTTTGTAGGTTGGTTTATCGATTGACTAGTCGATGTTCCTTATTCAATATCCTTGAGATTTTTCTCCAAGTCCTTTGTATTCTTCCAATTGGTTTTCTCGACATGTTCTACATGTCCTACAGTAGTGACATGTTTTCTTCTTTCAATTCTTCTTCATCGATGTCGACTTGTCGATCTTTCCTTTAGTAGGTTAGTCAATACATTCTGGTCAATGATCTGGTTGACCACATTATTTATAATTTTTCTTAACCTTGCTTTTGAGAAAGGTAATTTTTTTGTACGTTGGTTAATCGAATGACTAGTCGATGTTCCTTATTAAAAATACTTGAGATTTTTCTCCAAGTCCTTTGTCTTCTTCCAAATGGTTTTATCAACATGTTCTACATGTCCTACTATAGTGACATGTTTTCTTCTTTCAATTCTTTGTCATCGATGTCGACTTGTCGATCTTTCCTTTAGTAGGTTAGTCAATACATTCTGGTCGATGATCTGGTTGACCACATTATTTATAATTTTTCTTAACCATGTTTTTGAGCAAGTGAGCCTGGTGTTTTCTACTAGCTTTCCTTCTTCAAGTAACATTTGTTTTCTGATTTAATCAACAAATCACATAATATATCAAAGGTGAATTCCTTACCTTCTTTCTTGTGTGGCATCCAATTAACATGAAACGAAAAGTAGAACACACCATAAGGTGTATTAAGATTCATTAGAACCAACTCAATTATCTTTTTTTTGAAAACCCTAACTACTATATTTTCCTAATTTCAACTATATATCCTTGATGTGAGATAAATAGTCTTCAATCCTTTTAAAGGAATAGGGTTGTAGAGAGATCAACTATTTCTTTAGTTGCATTATTTGACTTTCATTGACCTTATTAGTGACTTCAACTTACTCCACATGTCATGAGTACCATTGATAAAACTTATATGAAAGTAAATATCGCTTGAAATGTAGGTCATGATGACCCCACCAACCTCATCCTTCTTTTTGTTGACGGTAAAATTTTCTTGATCATATGTTTGATATGGAATAACTACATTATTATACTACCACAGTATTTTGATATTCAAAGTTTCCATATCTGGCACCCAGATTACATAGTTATGTCCATTTAAAACAACATATTCTATCTTTGAATTAATCCTTCTGATCAAATAGATCCGATCCAAGTTCAGGAAGAGGTATCAATTATTAAATCTTCATCCCATAGTCGATCAACCCTAAATCCCAATCAACACGATTTGCAGACAACATGCTATGTCAAAACCAATCACTTTGATATGGTATGTTGGGGAACCTCTTCACATTGATCCCTGAGAACATAAACGAAAATAATTTAAGGGAACTTTATTCCAAGAAAACATGTGGTTTCTAAACACATCATTATGAAAGTTAATAATAGTGCATTACGATTAGAACAACACAATGCACTATTCAATATAAATTGCAACATATCAATGCAACCCACAGGTTTGTTAGTTCTAACCTTTTCCACAAAATATTCAACATCCCCTAGATTAGTTGGTTGTTCTAGTCCAGTTGACAATGGCCTCGTTGACCATTCAATTGATTGATTAGTTAACTTCTCGATATAGACTCTAGTAGACTGCTCTGTTAGTCGACTATTGTATATCAACTGACTATCTCTAGGATATCCAGAGGTGTGATGAACCTGCATAACATTAGGTTCCAACACACTAAGACTATATTCTCTATGATGAAGTTCCCTACCACTTGACTGTAATGTTTCTCCCAAATCATCTTCTCATGTTCACTTAAAGGAGCACAAAGGTGGTTGATATGGGATAAAAATTCATCATAGAGATGAAAGTTTGAATTCGATCTTCCTACTTGTAATGGCTGGTAGGTAGTATCAAATTCAGGGCCACCATCTTACAATTTGGGAAACCTAGATGTCTCATGTCCATAAGAGTTAAGCACGGTATTACCGCAACAATTGTAATTTATGATCCCATAACTCAAATATATTGGGGATTTGGATTTGGCACGTTTGACTCAGAATATGTTGTGTATGTTGTTGTGCGAATGCACATTCATGATATTAATTAGAATATGGTAGAAGTAAAGTGAGCATTTGGTGGTAGAGAAGGATATTTTGGTGGCAATAATGGCCATTTTTTCAATTCCATTGCAAATTCTGTAGGGGGGATATGCTCACACTATGCTCCTCCAATAAACAATAGTTATAATGCTACACTGGGAGTTCGCATAGTTTATGGAGCTCCCATTTGTTACTGAGTTCATGTAGCCAATGGAGAAGCCAATGTAGAATTATATGGAAACGATGCTACACCTACTCCAGATTCAATGATGTTGGGTGTTCCAAATATTGATTTTGGAAACACAATTAGATTTTTTGGATATGGAGACCCAATGACAATGGTGTTGGGTGTTCTATCCATTGCTATTGGGAGTGGGGGAATAAGTCACAATGGATAGTCACATGGAAGCAATGTTGGTTATGCAACAAATAATGAAATGAGCATCACACCATCTAGCTCAGCATGTGGGGTTTCTATAGACGCATAGGGTACATTTATGTCAGCTCGTGTGGGAGTTGTTTTAGTAGGTTATTGGACTTGGAAGTATAGATGTTGCACAATAGATTTGGAAACTTTATTTCTAAATGAACTTCAGCTAAATTCTTATATTCATGTTTATATCATATCAAGGGCTTGTGATAAATATTTTTTAGTTGAGAAAATACTCTTGGCATGTTTAAGGATTTTGGTAGACATTCAACCTCTCATATTATTATAATTTTTATTTTCTTATGATCTTTTTATGTTGGTAATTCCAATTGGTTTATGATGGTGCATTGCATTGTGATGTACTCTAATGTCTATATTATTAAATGTGATGCATTCTTTTGTTGATAACTATGTGATCAAGACTATCTCATATTATGTCACTAGCCCATTCTATTATGGATTAGTTATGAATAATTTTATTATTTAATGTAATATGAGATTATGGTTAAGGTCAAGAAAGGGAATTTTTATAGTCACAATAAATAAGTTTTTTGAGTTGTGTATAAATACACAATTTAAACTTACATGGGAAACTTTATACTTGAGATAAATATTTTTTTTGAGTTGTGTATAAATACACAATTTAAATGTACATGATTTGTAATTCATTTTTCTTGTATTTTGATTTTTTTTAACATGAAAATGCTTTTGAAAAAATTAGCATTTTTTAAAATTATTGTTTCAATATTGTCTATTTTAAAACAACTTTATAGGGAAACTATTTTTTTATGCTAATTTTAGGGGAATTTAAGAAGATTCCCTAATTTTATTGTTGAATTTATAAATTTATCATATGTTCAAAAAAATGTTATATGCTTAAACATTTAAGAAAATCCTACATTTATTGTAAGAACCTAAAGATATATGGTAAAACCACAACTAAAAATATTTTCAAACGCAAGAGCATTAATTTAAAATTTGCTTTCTTATGTGTTTTCTTGCTTTATTTATTTCGTTGTTCATCGTATATAATGAAATGAACTCTTGTTTTATATTATTGAAAGAAATGGTCTGATTGATCCAATGAACACTTGAGAACCTGTATCACAAGCTTCAAATTTTGCATGAGAACACAATAAATTAAAAGAAAATGCAAAATCACTCAAGATGACATTATTTTGGAGATAAATGGACACAATTTAACCCATTTTATGAGTGTATATCTCATAAAGTCCCATAGGATACGAGAAATCACCTTTTTTTTGCAAATAAAACATGTGAGTTGTGAATAGTGAACCTAGGCTACCTTAGTAGTTAATGTTAACCATATATATCCTTATTTCTATCTTGTTTGATTTTCAAATTTATGCTTTTGTCATTTTTCAATGCATACATAAATAATCCTTCTATTAGTGTGATCTTGGTCGGCATGTTTCCCATGGCTCAAATTCCTTACTTTTTGCACCCCCACTTTAAAATTAGCCAATACACAACTCTAATTGGGATACTACTTGGTATTCATAACCCATACTCAACCCATATGGAAATGGGGAAATATGGAAGTGCAACATGACATTAACCTTTTGAGCTTTAATGAACACACATTTCATTTCATAGTGTCTTCATTGGGGTTACACCACGATTTTTTTGCATAGATTTACTAGTTATGTAGGAATAGGTCCCATACATTTTCATCGAGAAATATTTGATCATGCCCTTGAAATACTGGGTGTGTGAATAGTTGACAATTGGGATAATCACAAATTACCATCAAACATGTATGTTCATTGAGTCCATGTCATCAAACATGTAGTTCATTGAGTCCTTGCCACTATACTACCTCTGAAAGTTATATGTTGATTTCATGATGGTTAAACATGTGAATTATTTTAATAGCTTGGGAGTCTAGGTCGTATGTTTGGGGATTCCCCAAAACCATCACAATGCAGTAGAGATTCCAATCATCCCATACATCCACTGTGCAACCAACTACCTAGGTGAGATGTACATGTACTTTCCTATTGGGTCACCTTTCAACTACATCCACTGCACAACCAACCAACTACTTTCCTATTGGGTCACAATTACATGTATGCCATGAAGGTAGTCACCTCCTTAGTCTTCCACATCATGATGTTTCCCATTAATAGGAAAGTGGTCACCCTTGACCAAATTAACTACTATGATCCCCTCACCACTACCAATCTTGAGAATGTCCTACCAATAGTAGGAGAAGCTAACCAACCCCCTTACACTGAAATTGGCTTAGGTGTGTATAAATATTCTGACCACCAAAGGGAATATTTAGGCCCCTTTCCTGAAATCCCCACCTTGACATATAGTCTCATGTGCGCCATTTTCATCTCTAAAAATGAATATCCACACCCAATGACATCATCCTCAACACCATCCATAGGCCACAGAGTGGTACAAATGTTGAACCATTCTATGATTCCCATGTTCCAGATACCATTGTGGTACCCCCCCTACAAGAGTACAAGGAACACCAGTCATGGATAAGTTGACCCTCACTGGCCTCAACTTTGGAATACTTATCTGGTACCTTATGCCACCATGTCCTGAGATGGCCTAAAAAATCCTATCGCACTATGAATTTGTGCATGTATTTTCTGTCACACCATTGGCACCGCAAAGAGATCCCGTACCATCTGTGACTAAGCAACTAGTTTCCACAAAAATGAAAAATGTGGGGATCTTCAACCCAAGTTGAAGGATCTTTCCAATGGGGGCATTAATCAACCCAATTTGGAAGCCCCCTCCACAAAAAACCAATATCTTAGATCCTCATTGCGAGTCACTACACCTAATGAAGGGGCCATACATGGGGAAATGTTGAAAACCCCCATCATGCACAATACACCCACTATGAAAGTCACTCATTCATTTGTTATATGTTGTCAGCAAGGCCATGCAAAAAAATTTTTCCCTACCTTACCAAATCTTAGGAATCCACTCAATACATCAGCGAGTGTAACACACGCATCCCAAATCGCGATTGGGGGAACATCAACCTCCTTGTCCCTTAAGTCCAAATCGTTATGCACTAACAAAGAGTGTTTGATTTATTATCATTTTGGTAACTACACACACCATTGCATCGATATCCCCTAATTTCTGAATGCATTGGAAACTATTTGTCTCACACAACCTTTAGTGGAACACCCTCCTTCTCCACTAACAAAAAACTTCCATGAATGTTGTTACCAATCATTTAGTCACACTAATTGTGTATCCTAACTCACATACTCCTAATACCCCTACATTTCCAAAACTACAGCCTGTTCATGTCGAACTCTGTATCAAACAAAATGGGTACGAATCGTGCGATAACCACAACCATATGGTTCCCAGTTATAGTAGGAAATAATCCCCTACAAAAATGATACCCCTTCTAACACCAAGACTCATGCCATCTAAGGGATCATGCCAATATAGATCTTGTGGCACTACTTCCCATTATGCGTTTCATTTCCCTATCTTACGCATTGAATGAGAGGTTCACCTTGAGCATTTGCATCTACTAGAACAACTTATACATCTTAGAGAGTCTCCATTGGACTCACATATCAAGGAAATTAATCCCTCTTCAGCGTATACCATTGCTAGTGTATCCCCCCTCATCGACCTACTCACTAGTAAATATTCCTCATCCTCAGACACGGACCAATATCCACAACCTCCTTCCCACCCATAGTATATAAGGATCCCTAAACATCCCGATGATGGTTCCCACAATTGGAACTACATTGGCCCTCCCTAAGAAGGGTCACACCACCCTTTGAACACTGCCTTGTCCATTTTTACATTCTAGAAGGAACAATAAAGTGTGTTATTTTTATTGCATCACATTGATGGAAAACTAAACCCAACCTCAGTTTGATATTCATATGAAATCCAACATAGACAACTACATCAACTTCATAGATGACACAAATCGCTAGTCAAAGAATCTAGCATTGGTTGCATGGGATATATTTTCCACCGCTCAAATATTACACCAAATAGGTGGATTTTGCTTGGGGGCACTGACAAACAACCAAGACGAATATGATGTCATGATAGGACTTTTGAATAATTCCATCCATCTCGGCATCATCGAACTACACATGTGTTTAGATCACAACTAGTTGTCTCCCAACTAAATAATGTATTTTTTTTCCACAGCCCATGGCTCTTCCCTAATTTCTTGTGACTGAATATTCTCATTTGATAGTTTGAATTCATTACCTTCACCCATGTCTCAAGGAATACCAATGCTCTTGCTAAATCAATTTCCAACGAGGTATTGAATTAGAACTTGATACACCGAGCATCTACCTAACACTCCATATACAAACACAAGATATATATACATCTATGTATAGACCATACAACAAACATATGCTAGTACCTTTCATTAAGCATAAGAAATATCTACACATAATCAACATCAAATTATGAACCAAAGATCGTCATCATCAACATACGTTGACACATCATATATTTTGATGATGATGATACATAGAAACATCATATACGTTGATGATGATGATACATAGACAAATCATATATGAATGGGAAATACAACATTTTCACCCAAAAATTGTATATACATATACATATACAGACATACATACATACATACATACATACATACATACATACATACATACATACATACATACATACATACATACATACATACATACATACATACATACATACA
>LPNX010729708.1:135192-186469 GCA_001517045.1 Pseudotsuga menziesii | reverse complement strand
TTATTACAGGGTTGTCTATTGTACACTGAGTTAATATAATTTTGTGTTACAGCTCCATATTCAGTCTCCATTGTTGACAATTTTGCATGATCAATTGTAAATTGCTGTCAGTGAAATCAATCTATTGCTGGTCAGAATTTCTACACATGGAAGTGTGTATTTACGAATCAGTTGTACATTCCAAGAGATACAAGTTACCTAGAAATAGTTTATGTTACACTTATATAATAATCGTGAATTATACAATTAAATATATACTTAATGATTTTCCATCATTTACAAATCATTCTGACCTCACCCAAAAATATCTCTCGTTTGGGTCCATGGAAAATATGCCCACAATGATTTCATGTTGGTTTGAATAAGAATCCCTTGAAAAATAATCTCTCATTTGGGACCATGCTTGCTGCGACCCAAAAGACCCACACCTAAATATTTTCCACACTCGTCTAATGGCTCATGTCTAGTTGATTCCAGAAATACACTATGCTTTAGTACACTACATGTAAGATGTGATATGGAAGTGCTAGTGTCATCTAGGTGATCTAATAGCTGAGTTGTATGTGGGGGGTGGGGTTACGAGTACGCCTAGGAGAAAGTGGGCCTCTTAGTTGATTATAACTACCTATTGATCAATCCTAGGTAGATCCAAGACCAACCCCATAAATCTCACCAATGTCAAAACAGTTCATCTGGAGGCCCAAAACAAACTTAGCATATAGTTTACAAAGAAAATATAACGGAACCTCCCTATTGTTATAAGGAGGTTTATCAAAAACATGAACCAAAAACTAATCCAAATTTGTTTCCATGGTTCATATGTGCATGATTCCATCCAAATGCACCTCTTTCGTGGATCAAAGGGTTGGCTGGTTAATGGGTCAATGAAAAATACAACAACCATTTTTATATAATTTTCAAATCACTGATATGTTCATTACTAATACCAATGAAGTATATATGTCTCATATTGGCCCTATATTTGGATATACTCAACAATTGAGCATGGGCATGATCAACAGATGCAATGATGCTATCAAGGGATGTGGCTAATAAAATCTGTGATGGTTCCCTGGTTGTGTTGAGATATTGAACCAAGTTTCTCAATTGGGTAGAATATTGATTAATTTGGATTTTAGTTTTTGGTTTTGCTTGAGGTTAATATTTGTTTGTTCCTTTTTTCCAGGCTTGTGTGTGGATTTTATTCATGGTTTTTTCACTAGTGCAATCAAATACAAACAATTTGCATGTAAAAAAGATAATTATTTTAAAATGATGATTTTTATGTTTAAATTAAACAACCATTTAAATGCAATTTTTTTTATTACAGGAACACCTAGAGGAGGGCCTTGGTTGGAAGTTGTTTTGGGATGACAATCAACCAATACAATCTCACATTGTTACAATGGAGGAAAATAGTTGTGGATGAGAATGGATAGACTAAGGATTGTGGGATATTTTATTTTTTTGATAAACAAAGGAATACATCCATGTTATGGAAATGTGCATGCCTTAATAATGGGTGTACATTCTTGTCCACATGTCCATCCTACATGGAGGTTTGACAATTTCTGATCTCATAATATGCAAATTTATTTTTGAGTGCACCCACATTTTAAAATTTTATCTCTCATGTGTTCCTATTACAATGGAATAAGCCAACAAATTTTGTTAGAATATTATAAACCTGCTCAATACTTAGTATAACAATAATTAATCATTTATGGTTAATTTCGTATGTACTAGCCTATATAGTTGACATTCACTTGTACCACTTGGTCAATGCTTACCATAAATACCCTAGGAGCACCTTTATACGGATTCTGGTTATATTCTACCAACTTTATTAACGTCCTAGATTAGTAACCGTGCCTTCCTACAGATTCTATCTTTACACTTCTTTATTCATGCTTTTCCAGTGGATAAGGTAAATATAGTCAACTAGGAAATTGTTATCTTTTATGTCCAACCCATCCTCCATGATTTTCTCTCCAGATTCCATGATTAGCATGTTTTCTACATCACTCATGATTTATCCAATTCATGAGATTCTTGACTAATTTGGAAAGTGCTTTAGTCACCTATGGAGGTTTATCATATTTAGTGAGTTTGATTTATGAGCTAGCATGAGTTGTCCTAAGAAAATCAAGTTCACCAATGATGATGCATTATTTATGTACACTATGTTGGTCAATAATACATGAAAATATTTATGGATCATTCTAAAATTCTCTTGTGATTCAATCACATTATTATTATCTTTATTCTTCTTGTGCATGCTTATGAGAAATCTCTTGTAGCTAGATCTTTATCTTGTGTTTCCACCTGGTATTAGAACCTCAATTTATACATGGTATTAGAGCTATGAGATTTTCAATTTCTATAGATATGAGGAGCTATCATTACTCTACATCAGAGTGCTTCCATTCTCCTATACCTCTCTGAAGAAGAGCTTGAACAAAACTTACAATTTTTTATCCTAGTTTATATTTGTGTAGATTGAAAAGAGTATCTCCAAGAGCGCAATGACTACAAATGATCTTCATTTATCTGTGATCAAAATGAAAGAAAATATATATAATCATAAACATAGAAATATTTCAATGAAAATAGAGATACAATAAACACATATTTTATTAAATGGAGGAAATAGAACATACTGTAAATACGACTAGAATGGTGATAGCTATCTCTAAAAAGAGATGTGGCTGTTATGCTCATCCATGCAAACATGACTACAAAATGAGGCCAAAGGTTCCTATTTATAATAAGAATGAGGGATATAACCCTAAAGGTCCAAAACATAACCCTAGAATATGAATCATCATAAAGTTTGTGGCCCCAAGGTGGTTAGTTGAATAGCCAACTTCTCAGGGTCATAACTTTTGCATACAATATCCAATTTGGGCGCTCAATATCCCATTGGAAAGATCTATTAGAGATTTACATATTCTTATTAAGGAAAAGTGAATTTCATTGAAAACCATTTGGCACTCAAATCACCAAAAAATGTCGTTTAGGGCCTCAAAACGTCCCCAGAAGTTTAGGACCCAAAAAACCATAGAAAAATAATTAGGAAACTTCCACAATGGAGAATTGTTTTGAGTCAGTGGAATAGGTGGGTGTCCACCAATATCCATGTGGATCAATCCTCCCACTTAGGAATATATGGTCTCCATTGCATAAAATCCCCTATCATCTTTCAAACTGTGTGTTGAGTTAAGCTCACAGTGTGGCATTTGCTGAGAAAAGGTTTCCTTTATTTGACATATTGAAAGGGTCGTAATTGTTGTTGATGGATGCACTAGAGCTATTGAAAAATTATGGATTTCATGTTATCCTTTTTCTGAACCGGTATGGATAATTTTTTTATGGATGAGCACTTTGAATGTGTCCTTCCACTATATAGGTACTCGAATGGATGAGGAAATACTGACTTTGTGTTCTTCTTGTTTTTGTTGAGCAGAGGGACACTCTGTAGAATATGTGGAGGTATCTATGATATGATATTCTACTACATAGGAAAATCTGAATAGCGATAATTTCCCAGTGTGGGAGATTATATTCCTACCCTGCGAGACTATGGTAGGTGCAACTGTATATGGTCTTCGATAGAGTTGTCCTCCCAAAATGGCAATGAAATTGCGATGTCATGACTCATTAACAACATGACACTTCCACTTATATGGATGTCCTAAAATAAAATCATATAATTCAAGTGGGGCCACCTCACACAGTACCTTGTCATTGAAAGGATTGATTCCATATGGTATGTGTCATTGTTGAGTAATGAGGATACTGCGTCCTTGGCTTAGCCAACCAATGTTGTAGGGTTGCATGTGTTAGATTTTTATCATTAAATCTAGCATTATCTTAAGATCTTTAACTAGGAGAATAACAAGCACAACAATCAAACAATAAGAGACAATGAACACAAATTTTTTCCTCAGGGAAACCATAAAGAAGAAAACCCCACAAATTCCTTAGAGATAGAATCAGCACCAAAAGCAAAACCCAAAAAATAGTAAGATGATCTCTCGACAGAAATAGTCTCTCTCTCTCTTATCCCAACAACTTCTTCTCTCTCCGTTATGCACTACAACTGAGTGTGAGTGAATGTATGATAAATAGAGAGGATCACTCTCTATTTATACTAATTCCCAACTTGCTAATAACTCATTAGGGCCAACTTCTCTAGGAGAGTCTAATAACCCTAGGGCCCCACAACTGTGGGGACTTTAACCCTTAATCAATAGGAGGGTTACCCACAATGAATTTACATGACTTGTTTACATTATTGAATATCTCGATAGGAACATCGGGGCATGACATGAATCAACCACTTCCCGGAATAAACATCAGGGTACAATACATAATATATACAAGTGAATACATTCTGAAGTTACAATTACATCAACACTCCCTCTTAACTAGGAAGGTATTCTCTCGACACAAATTATCAGCACAAGTCTTCTTCTTGTATCATCTGGATCATCATCAAGTTTTTGTCATCTTCATCTTCAAGTCATCTTCATCTGGATCTAGATCATCACTCGATCTAGATCATCATCACTGGATCTGTATCATCACTCGATATGGATCGTCACTACTCAATCATCACTGTTCATCATCACAGGTGTTATCTCTTGATTCTTCTCATCATAGGAAGTTCTACAGAGCCATCCTTTTTTCATGCTAGTTGTAGGCCTCACTTCCAAGTAGGTTTTCATCTTCTTCACCACTTATATCTGACCATGATAGGAAACTCATCACGCATGATGTCAGAAAGGCTCTGCACTTACACCTCACCCTGATAGAAAACTCATCACACATCATGTTAGTAAGGCTCTCAGTCCCAGACTGAAATTATTGGTAACTGACCAAGTACCTCCATTCTCCTAGAGAATGGCCTCTCAGCACTTACGCCGAGCTTTAGTCCCAGACTGAAATTCCTGGTAACTGACCAGGTTCCTCCATTCTCACAGAAAATGGCATCTCAACACTTAAGCTGAGCTTTAGTCCTAGACTGAAATTCTTGGTAACTGACTAGGTGCCTCCATTCTCCTAGAGAATGGCATCTCAGCACTTAATTTGAGCTTCAGTCCCAGACTTAAATTCCTAGTAACTGACCAGGTGCCTCCATTCTCCCAGAGAATGGCATCTTAGCACTTAAGCTGAGCTTCAGTCCCACACTAAAATTCCTTGTAACTGATCAGATGCCTCCATTCTCCCAGAGAATGGCATCTCAGCACTTAAGCTGAGATTCAGTCCCAAACTGACATTCTTGGTAACTGACCAAGTGCCTCCATTCTCTCAGAGAATGGAATCTCACCACTTAAGCTGAGCTTCAGTCCCAAATTAAAATTATTGGTAATTAACCATGTGCCTCCATTCAGCGAATAGAATTCAGTGCTTATATCTAATCATGTGAGAACACATATCACAATCATGTCATAATGGATCAACACTCACATCTGACCATGGAAGGAACCAATCCTCTCACCATGAAAAAATTGCTCAACCCTTACATCTCACCATGGAAAGAACCAATCCTCTCACCATGCTAGAATGGCTCACAAGCTCATCACTTCCCCTTGGAGGAAACCTCAATCTGGATAACACCAAGCTTCTCCCTGAAGTATTCAAACTTCACTCTGGCTAATGGCTTAGTCAACACATCAGCTATATGTTCATCCATTGCAACATACTGGAGCTTCACTACTCATCTATGCACCATATCCTTGATATAGTGATATTTGATCTCGATATGATTCGACTTGTCATGGAACACCGAGTTCTCAGACAACTTCACACTACTCTAGTTGTTGTAATATATACAAGTAGCATCCAACTAGAGACCAAATAAATCAGACAATAGCTTCCTCAACCATACTGCATCACAACTAGCTGAACAAGCTACGACATACTCTACTTCAACTGTACTCAGTGCCATGCAAGACTGTTTCCTACTAAACCAAGAGATCACACCTGATCCCATACTGAAGCAGCAACCTAAAGTGCTCTTCCTCTCGATGGCACTGCCTGCCCAATCTGAATCAACATAACCTTCCAGGTTAATATTTTGTTTCGCGTCATACTTGATCCCATAATCAATTGTACCCCTCAGGTACCTCAGAATATGATTTGCAACAATCAAGTGAACATGTCTTAGATCCATCAAGAACTGGCTCAAGGAATTTATAGCAAAGCAAATATATGGTATCATATTCATTAGGTACATCAAGGACCCAATCATCTGATGATACATCGTAGCATCAACCACTTTTGATGAAGCATCACTTAATAGCTTCAATTTTGATGCCATAGGTGTGGTCATGGCCTTGCAATCCATCATCCCAAATCTCTTCAGGATCTATACCGTATACTTCCCTTATCCCACGGAAATTCTATCTTCATTCTGCCACACCTCCATGCCTAGAAAATAGTGCATCATGCCCAAGTCTTTCATTTCGAACCGGACAACAAGCTTCCTCTTCATATCAACAATCAACCCATCCATACCTGTTAAAATGATATCATCTACATACAGTAGGAGTATCATTGGGTTACCATCTTCAACCTTGTAGTAAAGGTGGGAATCTACTTTACTCTTGGTAAATCCCAAACTAGATAGAAATCTATCAATTATGCCGTACCATGTCCTGGGTGTCTATTTTAAATCGTACAGGGATTTCTTCAATCTACACACATGAGACTCCCTCTCATCTGTCTCAAAACCGAGTGGTTGCTCCACATACACTTCCTCTTCCACTACACCATTCAAGAAAACAGTCTTGACATCCATCTGGTGTATTTTCCATTTCATCACTACCACCAGAGCAAGTACTAATTTGATGGAAGTGTATCTGGCTACAGGTGCAAAAGTTTCTTCATAATCTATTCCTTCTTTTTGGAAGAAGCCACAAGCCACAAATCTTGCTTTATATTTCTCTATGCTGCTATCTGCAGCATGCTTGATCTTGTAGATCCATTTGGAAGTTACAATAGACTTCCCTTCTAGTCTTGGGACAATATCCCAGACATCATTATTTATAATTGATTGATACTCTTTGATCATAGCATCCTTCCATTCTTTCCTTTCTACTGCTTATTCATATTTGGAAGGTTCTTTATCGATGAAGTCACATAGTAAGGCTACATAACCAGAGCAGGACCTGGTTCTTTTCCTTTCCTTATGTTTTTCTTCTGGAGCTCCATATCTTTCTACACCTTGGATAGCTTCTCATAGCCAAGCAGGTTTCCTCTTGTCAGGATTCTTCTCCTGAGGTGAATCTATAGGTTCTTGAGGTTATTCTAATTCTTGATCTTCTTCTTGAATCTATTCAATCATGGTTGTGTCATGAATTCTGGGTATTTCTGTTTCTTCAGGTTCTTCAGCAGGTCTCTTTCTCGATTTGTTGTAAGCCGAGTCTTCGTCAAATGTTACATCCTTGCTGATGTCGATATTCTTCAATCCTGGAAAGTATATTCTGTAAGCCTTCAACCTTTCAGAGTGTCCCACAAATATACCCTTCCTTCTTGAAGGATCTAACTTTGTCCTCTTTTCTTTTGGAATATGTATGTACACTAGATAACTGAATATTCTAAGATGGCTGACTTCTAGTTTCTGGCCAGAAAAGAATTCTTCAAGTTTCTTGTTCTTGAGTACTCTGTGTGGAGTACATTTCTGTACATACACCATAGTTCTGGAAACTTCTACCCATATATGCATGGGAATATCTTGATCATGAAGCATGGCCCTTGCATCTTCCATGATCGTTCTATTCTTCCTTTCAGCAACCCCATTCTGTTGTGGATTATACGGAGTATTGAACTCCCTCTTAATCCCTAAATCTTTGCATAATTATTTGAATTCAATTGATGTGAATTCTCCACCATTATCTGATCGAAAGGTCTTGATCTTGTTTTTTGTGTGGTTCTTGATCAAGGCTTTGAATTCCTTGAACTTGCCGAATACTTCATCTTTGTTCTTTAAAAAATATATCCATGTCTTCCTAGAAAAATCATCAATAAAAGAAACATAGTATACATACCTGCTTAATGAACTGGATGACATTGGACCGCATACATCGGAGTGGATGATTTCCAAGATTCCTTTTTCCTTGCTCTCGCTACTTGGAAATGTCTTCTTCGTATTCTTTCCTTTCACACATCCTTTCCAGACACTATCATGTTTTGTCTGAATTTCTAGAAGTCCCTCAACAACTTTGCTCGCAAGTGGTAGTGCTATGTAGTTCACATGTGCAAGCCTTCTATGCCAAAGTTCATTTGGCTCTACTGAGTCATTTACCAAGGCTTTTTCTGGATGCCCCTTTAATTTGTATAGACCTCCTTCTTGGTCCCCAATCACTACTGCATTATCAATAGTCTTTCTCTTTGGCCACATGAGAACTTGGCCATCTACAAATGCAACCCTCATACCTTTTGCATCTAATGTAGATATTGAAAGGAGTTTTTTCTTTAGTCCTAGTAAAAAAAATACATCCTTCATCTTTATAGACTTTCCAGAATCTAGCTTATAGGAGGATTCCCCACTACCTTTTATTGGATACTCGTAGTCATCTCCAAGTTTCACTTTGTGGGGTGATTCATGTTATGATAGTTTGATAAATGATTCTTTGAATCTTGTCATATGCTTGGAAGCCTCACTGTCTATAATCCAATCATTTATTCCATGTGTGATGTTTCCCATGAGAGCAAAAATCAAAACATATTCTTCATCACTTGAAAAATCCTCACTTTCTTGTCTGATTCTCTTTGTGGAAGGTTCATCATCCTCTGCAGCATGAGCATGATGTCTTCTCTTGTTTCCTTCTTCTTGTGAGAGAAATTTTTGTTCTTAGGAAATTCTCTAGCATAGTGTCCTTTTTCATCACATATGAAGCATCTGAATCTAGTTCGATTCTTGTTAAATTTATTAGAATGAGAATGCTTACCTTTGTGATTGTCTGTCCTGCTTTTCTTGGAGTGTACTGTGAGAGCTTGATATTCACTTCCCATATTTTCTTCTTGAGCTACTATCCGAGCTTCTTCTTCTGAGCATTCTTCCCATAGTCTACTGAAGTTGACTAGCTTCTTTCTGGCACAGATCCCTTAAATGAAAGAGTCCCATGTCCTAGGGAGACCATTCAAGGTGGTCATTACAATATATGCATTATGTATTTCTTCATCCACTTTTTCAAGTTGTTCTTTGATATGGGAGACCCTTGTGAAGTATGACTGTATGGTCTCCGCATTCTGGATCTTCACATTCTTCAACTGGTTCCTCAAAATCATCTTCCGATTTATGTACTTTCCTTCAAATAGTTTGGTCAGGGCATCAAACATAGCTTTATGTGTATTTAGGGAGGAAACATGTGGTATGTGGTGATCCTTGATTGAATAAAAAATAATCCTCTTATCCACGACCAATTTCTTCTTGTCTAAGGCCTTAGCCTCATCTCACTCTAGAACTAAAACCTCTTCATTGATGTAAGAGTCCAACTTATTTTCTTCTAAGACCAGGGATATCCTGTACTTCCAGGCTCGAAAGTTATCAGCTCCCTCAAGATTTTCATCAAGTTTGGTATTATGAGACATATTAACTGAGAACCTCAAATGGAAATACAAAATATTTAGATCTTACCAGGTCAATATGTCGGAACTGGATCTCGAGCTGAATTTCTGCACAGCTAGTTCAGGGGTAGATTAGGGTTTGAATTTCCTGGAGTTCTTCCCAACCAAAAGCTTTGATCTTGATCTCTAAAATTCTATTTTTGGGAGGAGATCAATCCATGCCTGGGATCACTCAAAAATTCCACTTCTGTGGAAAGCCCTAATTTCTGGTAGTAGTGCCGGGTCAAAAACTAAAAATGCTTAGAATCAAATTCTACTTCGACAAAAATATGATCCCTAGGGAGGAGAGTCGTCCCAATGTTTTTTGCTGAAAATGTGTGGAGAGAGATCCAAAAAGTAGGAAGCCCTAGTTTCTACAGCTGCATAGTGTCTTCTACTCAGGTTATCTCTGATACCATGTTAGATTTTTATCATTCAAGCTAGCATTATCTTAAGATATTTAACTGAGAGAATAACAAGCACAACTATCAGACATAAGAGACAATGAACACAAATTTTTTCCTTGAGGAAACCAAAAAGGATAAAACCTCACAACTTCCTCAGAGATAGAATCAACACCAAAAAGAAAACCGCAAAAACAGTAATATGATCTCCCGATAGCAGTAGTCTCTCTCTCTCTCTTGTCCCAACAACTCCTTCTCTCTCATTTATGCGCTACAATTGAGTGTGACTAAATGTGTGATAAATAGAGAGGCTTACTCTCTATTTATACTAATTCTTGACTTGACATTAACTCACTAGGGCCAACTTCTCTAGGAGAGTCTAATAACCCTAGGGCCCCACAAGTGCGGGGACTTTAACCCTTGATCAATAAAAGGGTTACCCATAAAGACTTTACATGACTTGTTTACATTATTGAATATCCCAATAGGAACATTGGGGCATGACATGACTCAACCACTTCCCGGAATAAACATCAGGGTACAATACATAAGATGTACAAGTGAATACATTCCGAAGTTACAATTACATCAACAACGTGTGTGGTGTTGTCAGAAGCTCTAATCTCTTGATGAATTTTGCTAATATTATATTCTTTTGGATTCCATTGTTAACAAAAAAAATTATAGGAATTCTCTTCACCCACATATTCGATTTGAAGAGACGATCCTCTGCCTCTGATTCTTCGGGCTCCTCTGGTTGACTATGTTTGGTAGACCCAATGACACCGTGTTCTACATCAACGATCTGCTTCCCCTGGTCTATGACCATGACATTGAGTTCTAAATTAGAATCAAGACTTGATTCTAAATATTTGATCTCGGCCACTAATGACTGCTTTGAGCAGCATTCACGAGTGTTGTGTCAGGGGATTTTGTGGAACGCCCACCACATCTCAGTGTCCTTCTTTGTCTTTCCATTCCCCTTCTTTGCTTATGGCATATATTAGTTTTCCTTCCCTTGTCCTTTGTTATGAAATCTAGGGTTTCCCTTTCCTTGCTTCTACGGTGGGTTCGTAGTTCCAAAGTCTCTCTTATTATTTTGTTGAAATTTATCCTTGATTTTGACATCATACCGATAGGAATATCCAAGTGAAGAAACATCTAGGAAGTCCATTTTTATTGGATTTACCCATGTCAGTCACTACGATATTTTAGTACCAAGTGTAGCTCGAAGTCCTTGATATCCATCTTTGTATGCAAGGTATGGAAGTTGTTGGTGTACTATAAAACCGTCTGGTCCCTATCTTGACTCAAAAATGGTCCATTTGGTATACTGGTCATCATAGTTTCCCACAAGGTAATATTGTTCCTTGATTACATCTATGAAAGAGTCCCAAGTGGGATTTATTCTCAAACATTCCATACTCATCTAATGAGTTTTTGTCCCAATAAGTTTCCCACCAATTTTTGACATGGGGACGACCTTGCGAAGAGAAAAGGTGATATTTTCCCTATCTAGAAAGTTGTGGATAGAGAAATAGCCTTCTAGAACATTAAACCACATATCTAGGGCATTAGCATTGATGTGGACTTCAAATAAAGGAATATTAAATTTAACTTGTACCTTGAATGGATTTGCATCTCTAAAACACCTACTCATTGCAGGTGCATCTGCTACTACCGACAATCGTAGAAGGATATGGGAGAAACTATCCTTGATCTTGTTCCTCTTTCATACAAAGGATTCATTGAACAATGACTTGATAGAATATATTTCTCCATCGATTCTTTTTTCTTCCTCCATGAGAGACACTTTGGGGTAGTGAAAGTGATCTTCCCTAAGTGAAACTAGTTTGAGACCCAACTCTCTATACCCTGACCTCATCAAGGATAATCAAAGAGAATACTACTTTGATAGCACTGATCCATATTGATGTGTGAATGAAATGAAAGAAAATATTTATAATAATAAACACAGACATATTGCAATGAAAACAGAGATACAATAAACACATATTTTATTAAATGGCAGAAATCGAACAAACTATAAATATGACAACTAGAAAGATGGTAGCTATCTCTGAGAAGAGATGTGGTCGCTACACTCATACGTGCCAAGATGACTACAAAATGAGTCCAAATGGGCCTATTTATAATAAGCATGAGGGTGAGAACCCTAAAGTTCCAAAACATAACTCTAGAAAATGAACCATCATAAAGTTTACGGCCTCGAGGTGGTTAGTTGAACAATCAACTTTTCGGGGTAATAAATTTTGCATACGATCTTCGATTTCGGTGCTCGACAGCTCGTGGAAAATTTCTATATGAGTTTTACATATTCCGAATGAGTTCAAATGAATGCCATTGGAGTCTATTTTCCTTCTCGAATCGCCAAAAATGTCATTTAGGGACTTAAAATGGCCCCAAAAGTTTCAGACCCGAAAAACTGTAAAAAAATAACTAGGAAACTACCACAATGGACAACTGTTTTGAGCCATTGAGATAGGTTTGTGGCCATTGATCTCTATCTAATCAACTAAGCATGGATTCCTCTTTATCTATGATCTTAACTCCCTTCCTCTATTGTTAGGTCCAAGACAAAAGTGCAGAATTAATATAGAATTATGCCAAGGAAAGAAGAGTATAATGAAGAAGAGTAAGGACCTATGACATAGGAAACAACATCAAAGAATAAGAGAAGGATGCTGCGATAGAAGAAATAAGATAAGGAGAAAGGTAAAGATAAGGCACATGATGAGGAATCTACTCCAGTTTTTGTAAGATATGACAAAAGGATGGAGCAAGAGACGTGATTGCATGGTAGAATACTCACAGAAGCAGGCGTGAATATTTGTTAACGACTAGAAAGTGATAGTAAGGAATGATCCTGAGAAAGAAACAACCCTTAGTGATTGTGAGTACAAGCTCCACTAAAGCCAGCGAAAATGACACGCGTAAAGGAATTTTTGTAAGTCACAACGATAACTCCTTTTTGGTCATATATTGCTATATTAGGAAAGACACCCTGTGGGCTTAACATAGTAAGTCATCTAGGATAGTGACTGAAGCTAAGTTTATTAGAATCTGTATCGAGTAAGTATTGAGTCTGTAACAAACATGTACGAAAATATATCGAGTATGTAATAAATCTATAAAATGAGAAACCCAATCTATAAATGGGTTAGTTGGTTAACCAGTTAGCTCATTATCTAGTTCTTGTTAGATGATTTTGAGTTGATTAGTTGATACAATAGTTTTGAGTAGTGTCTAGACTCTTGGGAGAGACGCTGGAGCTAGACTAGAGGTAGATAGTTTTGGTTAATGAATCTTTATCACTGAGTGCATCAGAGTAGTGGTTCTACAACTGAGTGAGTAGACAGATAGAGAAGGTTAAGTCGATCCAAGTTGTGTGTGGATCATAGAGTAGGAGTAGAGTAGAGGGATACATATAGAGAAGAAAAAAGAGCATGAGAGGGAAGATAAGTCTATAAATATAGAACATAATATCTCAAACATAGCATGTAGCTTTATGTATAGACAAAAGGTGCATTTATGTCCTCATGCCAATTACAAATGAAGAGCATCTTGTGGTTTTTTCTCGGATGGGTTTCCACGTTACATGTTGTGTATATGTGTGAATGTTGATTATCTTAGACAAGTTCATATTTACTTTGTTTAAGGATTGATTGGTTATTGTGATTTAAAGAGATAACTGCATGAATGTTGTATTTCAAGTAATGAATATTTTTTTTTTATGTTTGTCCATTGTACATTTGCGTAATATTGCATAAAGAATGGAAAATCAGACCCTATGTTGACATAAAATGTGCAAACCACCAACCCAACTCTCGGTCGTCATTGGAAACCTTAGCATGGAGCCAAGGACTTAAAACACCCTCCCACATAAACTATGGAAATGTGGTTATATAAGTTACCCATAGGATATCTTGGGTGAGGCAAAATCTATGTCGTAGGTGCTACCTCCAGATCTTTGCTCCAGCGGGTCAATATCTTCGGCTTTGTTGCATTGAAAAAAAAGATGGGTTGAACCTAGGTCGTAGGGAGAAAGACCAAAAAATGGTTCCATTGTTTGGACCTTAAAGTGTCGTGGTGAGGGATATGTTTTGGCATCCTACAAAACCAGAGATCCAAAACTGGATAGGTGCAAAAGAGCTAGAGTTTTCACAAAATGAAAGTGAAGTATCTCGGTGGACACCGAAAAAGTGGTTAGAATGATACATATATTTAGATACTCATGATATTTTCTTTTTCAAGTTCCCCATTTTGTTGCATGAATGGTTTTCTAAGTTGGAAACCTAGAAAAATATTTTGAAGGAGGAGAACTGGCAAAGCAAACTCCATTCGTGATTGAGTGGATGAAAAGAATAAAAAACCCTATATTAAGGGATGTGGACTTTAGGGTAGAAGGTATAATATAAGTATATATCACTAGGTTCATTGTTGATACAATGAACTCATATAGTGAGGCCAAGCGAATTATTTTCAAGAACCACACAGTCAATATCTCTCATCATGGAAGACGTGGATCAAAATGCCTATATGTGAAAAGGGCATTCTATGAATGATAGATTGAATAGAAAAGGGTGGCTGTGTATTAATGGAAACCTAGAGTGAGATGTTCCCAGGAGAAAGCAGAACTGAACTAGAAACCAACTTTTTGAGAAGAGGAAGAAGATTTAGGTCCGAAAAAAGAGGAAAAACTCTGTCGGACAATGCAATTGTAGCACAAAACAAGAAGTAGAAGCTACGAGTTTACATCAAAACTAGAAAAACGCTGATGTGACGAGGAATAGGAGTATCATCCAATATTAAGAGGAGACCAACATTCTGAGGAGTCAATTAGAGCTCCAGAACAAGAAGGGGTACATAACTTTCCTACGGTACTAAAGGTAATACCGCGAGACCTGTCTCCAAGTATTTCTATAAATACAAGTAGTAATAACATTGTAAATAATAGAGAAATAATTGTTTGGCACTCTATATGCAAGTTAATTAAAGCCAACATACAAAATGTTCAATATAAATTTTCAACCCAAGAAATTATTTTTGTTGCAAAGATAATTCAGACTATGTTTGCTTAAACACTAAGTAGTTGATGCTGTTGAATAAACTATCCTACCTATCTGTTCAGCCCAACTCTTCCCATGATTAAATTAATCTAATTTACCTTCCTAAGAATGCATAATTATGATTAACCTTCTACAACCTTGATCTAGAAATTAAAGATTCAGGAAATAGACATAGAGACTTACTTTTGCAGAAAGTTAAATCCTAATTTACCAGGCCAATTGAAGATCCATTATAATTATCTCAATCCAACTTGATCTAGGAATCGGAAATGCAGAAAATGAACTCAATAATTATAACTATAAATGGACTGAATTAGCAAGACTCAAGAAATACACCAATTGAAAGAAACTAGGGATGAGCTTGGCTGTTACAGTTACCACACAAGTGCATATCGAAAATTAGTCTACACAGTCGACTGCCACACCACTCTATTGCAGCTTACAGGAAATGCGATTACTGATCAATTGAGGAAACACACAATCAATCACTACTGTTGCATTTGTTATAAAAGAATACATCTACTGTAACATCCACACAACACGACATAAAATATAAATACCTAATTAACTCGATAATATCTATAGGAAGGCGGGCCCAGCCTTCGAACAAAGACGTCAGAAACTAGCATAAGTTAAAACACAGAAATCAGAACAATCCTGCTCCTTGTATTACATTATGGAATGAAAGTAAAGTCTCTAGCATAGCTTATACAATATGATCAATTATTTTACAACCCTTGGATCTGGATACTCCCTAATATTTATACATCAATTTTCAAAACTTCTACCTACTAATATCGGGTAGCCATGAAGATCTACGATCTTCAGGATTCCCTATTACAATGTTTTGTTATAGCTATGGTGAAACAGAAGCAAATAATATAGGAAGTCTTTTTCATGAGTCTATAATGAAATAACAAAACCAGATCAAGGATTACTCCGTTGGTTGCATCTACCCTTGAATAATGGCGCGTTGTTGAGGCCGATTCTGTTGTAGCTTTGGTTGTTGCATCTTGTGTAGAATGAGGATCTTTGACTGTGTTTCACCTACGAAGATGGAGTCCATGGGAACAACTAGAAATATATTTTCATCTATTCTACAAACTACTTGACCTAATGCATCTGTATCCTTCATGTTTTGAACAATCTTCATAAAATCCAACTTATTAGCATAATTTAAGAGGTAAAGCCCTGTTTATTACAATCATAAGTATTAATAAGATAAAACAATAAATAATCATACCTATAATGAATCAAGGATCCAATTAAGGAAAAACATCTATTAGGTGCATAAAAATAGGGTAAGATAAGGCAAAAACAATATAACAAGTGTGGTAAAAAAGGGGTCATTTATGGACCCAAAATCTCCCCCCAACTGTCATGTTGCATGTCCCTATGCAACAATATCCATTAGTATGAATCCAAATCTGGCCTTGTACTTTGTTCATGGAGAGAGGAAAATTTATAAGGGAGCTCACATGATCCTTGTGTTTCTAGAAACCCATTGTGCGCAACCCAATATCTCCAACACTCCTCTTCTTCTACCTTTGTCAAAAAGAAATCTTCCCTGTATGGTTTTGCTAGCCAGTAGATAAGAGGAAATTTAAAATTAAGTCCCAACCAATTAGCTCCACACTTCCTGATAGATCCCACGTATCCTTCGACCCTTGAAAGAGCATGTTTAAAGTTCCTGAAATAGTAAGGTTCCCTATTCTGTAGTGATAAAGGGGGAGCCTTCCATCTATGCTTACTGCATTCAAAAGCTGATTGTTTATGCATGGTAATTTGTCCAACACACTTGGAGATGACCCTTTCTTGAAGTTCAACTATCTGTTGGGTTTTGATGGAAGATGTAAGCCTTTGCCACTGCAGAGCAAGGAAAAGGCAAGGGGATTGAGGCTCACTTAGAATCCAAAGATTAGTGCTGGCATCATTGTGAGAGTAGGTCTGGAAATATATTTTTCCACTGCACATGATTACTGACAAAGGAGGCAAAATCTCTCAGCTGAACATCTCCAAGGTAAGGGGTAGGGTTTGGGGTAGGGTTCGAATGGTGGTCCAAGGGACAAGCCATTTCATGTAGGTAAAGTTCACAGACCAGGTTTCGCTCAACGAAATTACTTTCCATAAAAAATTTTAGAAATTGGGCTGAGGTTTCCATTTCATAAGTTCACCCCTCCTTTACCGCTTTCAATTTAAACCAAATAAATTGTTCAAAAAAAAATATAGGGTAAGAAGGAGTTGGTGCTCTGGTGCTTAACAATTCTTGGGAAAGAGTATACAGCTGGTCCTTCTCCACCTGCATAGATTTTAACTTTTTCAGCTCCTTCAATTCTTTATGTATCTCTTCCCATCATAATTTATGGAACATTAATTCTTCTGCCCATTTCTCCCTTAGTTCTCTGATAGTCTTCTTCAGATCAACGAGGGGGATCATTCCTTCTTAATACTTATCCACCTACCTCTTCCATTTCTTCACTTCCTTTTTTAATTGTGAGAGTTCTTTGATTAGCCCCTAGATTCTTTCATCTCCTTCATTTTCCTCATCATTAGAGTCCATATTCACAAAGTTCTGGGAAACTTGAGTGCATACCTTGCCATCTGATGTTTTAGCTTGAACATTATGCACTGGGAGTGTAACAACTTCTTCTATCAAGGTTTCAATGGTCTCTGCTTGTATAGGCACTTCTACAACCACTCTTGGGGATGCTGGTTCTTCTGTAACAACATCTTCTTTTTGAAGCTCCCCTTCTTCAACTTTATCCTGTGTGGGTACTTCTGCCATTAATTCTAAGGATGTTGGTTCTTGTGTGACAACATCATTTTCTTGAAATTATCCTTCAGCAGCTTCAACTTTCAATTATGAAGAGGTTGGTTCTTGTGTGACAACTTCTTCCTGAATTTCAATTTCCACATCTGCGTGAGTCTCAGCTACATCTTCTTGGATTTTAGTTGTGGCTTTGACAGGGGGCTGCAAGACTATTGGTTCTTGTGTATCAGCGTTCTGTCCCCCCATTTATTCATGCTATTGGAATTTCTCTTGAGTTACTTCCATATCTCCCAAATGATAAGATTGTTCCCCAAATACCTCAGTGTCCCCTGATGAATTTGACTGCATCTGTTCATCTTCTCCCAACTCCACATCAAGGATTAACTCCACCTCAGGATCAATTGTTCTTGGTTGATATGGAGATTCAACAAGGATTTCTAAGGATGTTGGTTTTTGTGTAGAAACATCTTGATTGACTTCATCTTCCTGTTGTTGGGACTCCTCCATTAACTCTGTATCTCGAGATGGTTCTGGTGTCATAGTCAATAATTCTAAGTTTGGATCAGGAATTACCTCAATCACTGGTTCAACTACTTCTTTTTGAATGGTAGATTCGACAAAAAATTATGAAGATGTTGGTTCTTATGTGGCAGCACTCTGATTAGCTTCAATATTCCCCTTATTAGGTTGATCCATCAATTTTGGTGACTGAGGCTGTAATTGCTCAACTTCCTCCAATTCTATATGAAGGATCGGTCCTACTTCTAGTTCATTTTTTTTCCTTAATTATGCATTAGGTGCTTATTGTCCTTCTTCAGCTGCTGGTACAGGATTTTGGGTGTCAAATGCATGCACTATGGCTGTATAGAATGAAGGCCATACTACTTTTTCCGCTTCTTCATCCTCCTTAGTAGGAAATGATCCTTCTAACTGGTCTACAGCTTCTACCAGTGTGTGCAACCTTCTCTCTACCTATTTCTTACATACCTCCTTCCAATTTTCTAGTTCTTTCCAAAGAAATTGCACTTCTTCCTTCAGTAACACATTTTCATACAAAATCCCCTCAAGTTGAGGTTCTTCTTCAACAAGCTCCTTTGGAGCATTTCTTGTCCTTCGTCTCAAAATGAGAAATTCAATGTTTGCTTCAATATCTACCCATTTTGCTCGCATTGCTTCAGCTATTGTGACTGACCTCGTTCTCCTTCTCCTCACTGGTCAAGATGCTTGTATTTATAACAAGTTTAAAATTGAGCAAAGATGAAGATGGATCAACTATAGATCCTATGTTGTTTAAAAGGCTCGTTGGAATCCTTATGTATTTAACAACGATAAGACCAGACATCATGTATGGAGTAAGTAAGTTCTCAAGATTCATGGAGTCACCAAAAGACTCACATTGGCATGCAGGTAAAAGAATTCTGAGGTATGTAAATGGTACAAAAGATCTTGGTATAATGTATTCAACTTCATAAAATTTTAAACTCATAGGATATACTAACAATGACAATGGAGGTAGCACAGATGACAGGAAAATCAAATGTGGGTACACATTTCATTTCGTTATAGGTGTTGTTTTATGGGCTTCGAAGAAACAACCCACAATAACTCTATCTTTAGAAAAAGCAGAGTATGTTGCAGCTACAGGCGTAGCATGTCAAGCTGTTTGGATGAGAAGAATGTTAAAATATTTGTCATAGAACTAGCAAGAACCAACAACCATTTTCTGTGACAACAATTCAGCCATTGCCTTATGAAAGTGTTGACGGGCATATGTGAATATGGACGTAACGGGGAAGACAACCCAGACCGAGATCCTTAGAGCAAGTTCCAAGCTGTTTGGGATGGTTGCTTCCGACAGGTTTAAAGGCTCTGTTAGCCTGAAATTCTAACTAAGCTCAGTCTAAAAGATAAAATAGAGCTATTTCTTTGGTTAATTAAATCTAATAAATATCTACGAATGTACAAATTAAACTAGTTAATGAATGTACAAATTAAACTAGTTAATCTACTTACTAATGAATTAGTAATTTAATTAAATTAATCTATGAAACAAATCTATTTAATTAACTGAACTTATAAATAATAAAAAATTAATCAAACATGTTAAATGAGTTATAAAATTTGCATTATTAACAAATATACATTAATTACAAAAAATCAGGAAAGAACCTGAATGTAATTCAATGGCTGTTTTTCATAAAATAATTTAAAAGAAACAGCATATTAATCTATTTTCGATCTTATCCTTATCAAGAGTGAAAAGAATATTAAACCTGGAATCGAACTATGCTGATAAGAATACTGCATGAATACACTTTAACAAAACCATACAGTAATCATTACATATTATATAAACAATGATATCGATCATTAATTAAACAACATGACATATCAACAAGATAAAAAATATTAAAAATCGATAATCGTACAAGACATGTATATTTGCAAAATTCTTTAGAGAATTATAACAAACATAGATAAAATAGAAAAGTAATGACAAGACTGATAGATATCAAAACTATATGCCAAGTATACAAACTGTAAACATATATTAAAAATATCACCAGTTCAATATATCGTAGCTCAAGACAGATAGCTGTCTAAAATTGCGGATAAATCAAATCACAGTCTTGTTGTCTCCTCTCCATCAACTATCGACCTCAGGAAGCAGTGTTTTCTGAGCTTACAAGAGAGAAATATCTTCAGCGTTGTCAGCCCCCACGTTCCCTCCCTGTCCAGCAAATTCCAGTCTGCTTAAATAACAAAAAATGGAATCCAAATTAGGTTTTACACAGGCAAAATTTTGCCGGCCGCAACTGCAAAAATCGTGTCCAGAAAACCCCCGAAATCTCCTAGAATCCATCACTTTTTGGCAAAATCCTTGTGAGTACAACTAAATGGGTCCGTTCTGAGAAAAACCCATGTGGCAGATTTTTCATATATGTCCCCATTTGTTCACAACATGGCCTAAAAAAATGCGTGTTATTTGAAAACGCGTTTTTAATAACTGACAGAGAATCAAATTCGTCTCATGACAATTTCCAGAATCATAACAATCTCCTTAGCATCTGCACATGAAAAACAAAATCTAATAAAAGAAAGAAGTGTAAACAGAATTCAATCATGAGAAAATAAATAGCTTAACCAATGATCTTTCCAGCTCTTTTTGGCGTTTTCATGCGATTTGTTTCAATATGTGCAATTAAAACATTTCAACATCTACAGGATATTTGTTTTATCATTATTAGCAATATAATAATCCATAGATTCGGCTGGCATCTCTCAAATCTCTACAATATCGGAGAACAGATAGCTGGTTTAATATGAGGATCCCGTTGTGGATAAAACAAAATTCACAAACATTTCCATTGAATTAATAGCTCCTTCAATCTTCATTGATAACCACGTGCCGTTATTCAAATAACCGGTGGATAAATTATACAATAATCTTCAATAAAAAAGAAAAGTACACTCATTTCTAAGCCTTTATAAAATTCACATTAATTCCTGGTGTTTTTGCAAATATGATAAAAATGAAATAAAGTGTTAATTATACCTAATTTTCTAGGTAAACATTTACAAGATCAAAGAACTTTATTTATTATATTTATACAAAATAATTAAAAGACTTATTTATCTTGTACAAATAATAAAAAATAAATAAAGTCTATTAATTATAAATATACTTATTTGATCTTTAATTATTCAACACTTTTTAATAATGTAGCAAAAATAATAAGATAGGCTTAGTAATATATTTTTCAAACTGTTAAATTGAATGCATGGTTTCATTTTTCAACATCCATCGTTAAATGAATCAGAATTACCAAGTTGAATAATTGAATCAAAATTACCCATTTATAAGATGCCAACAATACAATAATCAGCCTTCCAATTTCAAAACAAAACCACATAATCGAATGATAAATGATTGGATAAGAAATCACTATTAGGTTATGACCAATTATTAACACTTATCCACTCAAAATAATAATTTCAAAATAATAATAATTTCAAAATAATAATTTCAAAATAGTTCGCAAAGGTTTCTTTAAAAACATTGAATTTCATGTTTCAATAGCTTCTGGAATGTTACCATTTCAATAGCTGTTACTTCTTTAGTTTTGCCATATGAAATTCAAACATTTCATCAAAAATAAAATACAATTTTATTTGATGAAATAATGTTTTTTAAAGGCTGTTGGGTAGGGGCACAACAGAAAGAATCATGTGTTTCACAAGAAAACCAAACACATTCACAGAAGGTATGATTTCATAAGAGAGTTGGTGAACAACAAAGAAATTTGTTCTGAGAATTTTGCAGGTCTAAAGATCAACCTGCAGACATCTTTACAAAACCATTGGAAAGGGATACATTTCAGTATCTTCAAAGTTATTTGGGAATGACAAGTTCTATACAATGAACTCTGTCATGAACAGAGCATGTTTTCTGCTCTAAAAACATTTTGTAATATTTTCTTTTTTAAATTACGATCTGCTCATAATTAAGGGGGAGTGTTAGAAATATTAATTACTCATTGATCCATAATCCAATTAGTCGACTCTGTCAGAGTATATAGCAGGTCAGAAAGTACCACAAAGTCTGACAAGATCAAGAGTTCAGATCTCTCATATATAAGATAGTAGAATTTAGTTGTTGAAGCTAAGTTTCTAGGTAGAGAGTAATTGCAGTCTTTAAATGTTAAGTCGGTTAGTCGATTGAAATATTCTATATGAAGGATGAAATTGTAAAGAAAAAAAAAGAGAAGAAAACAGGAGAGACGAAACAGACAAACAAAATAGAACAGAGATGGCGAAGAAGAAGAAGAAGGAAAACTCACTGAAGAGTTTGAAGCTCAAGCTTATGTGTTTTTACCAAGTTTGTACTTACGGCTGTAAGTTTTGTTATGCTGTCACATGAAATACAAATCTTTAAGTTTATGGTTGAATGAATGTTTTGGATAGATGCACATCTTCTCCATATTTACCTGAGTAAATTTTGTTTACATTTCTTTTGAGTGAAAGACATAGAATTCATAATTAGTTCACTGTGTAAAAGTTCCTGGTTTTACGTGCATGGGTTTGACACATATTGTTTATTATTTTCTTATATGATATTGCGAGTGATTCACAATATAGTTGTGTTGTAGTTAATCCTAGGTTATCGCAGTGAAAAGTGTTTTTATATTCCTAAGTCCTTAGACTACGAAATATAAAGTTATTGCACGAAAGTGAAAACTTGTTCGCACATGAGTTGGTCGCAACCAAATTCATGTCGCAGTAAAAGTCGATTGAAGCCAAAGTAAAAGTCCATCGCAAGTGAATATTCCATCGTAGTTAATCCTTCGCAGTAACTCTGCGCAGTAATTATGTCGCGCAGAAATTCCATTGCACAGTAATTTCTTCGCTCAGTAAATTCCGCTGCAAGAAAATTAAGTCACAAGTTTTGAAAAAGTGAAAAGGGAAAACAAAGGGTGTGTTGCGTGGTAACTCAAGTTAATTTCCACGGCCATTGTTTTCTCTCGAGATCTGGTATCAGAGCTAGAGCTGGTTTAGGAAAGAAATCTTGTCCTAAAAGGAAAAAAAGTAATTTTCTAAGGAAAGTTAAAAATCAAATGGATTCTACTTGCAGTTCAAATATGTTGAGTTTACAAACTCCTATTTTTATAGGAAAGAATTATGAATATTGGTCTCTAATAATGAAGGCTTTGTTTAGAGGTCAAGATGTTTGAGATATTGTCGAAAACGGTTATGCAGAACCAACAGATCAAACGCCATATAATAATCTCTCACAAGATGAGAAAGATAGCCTGAGGGGACAAAGGAAGAAAGATGGGAAAGCTCTATTCTACATACATCAAGCCATGCATGAAAGCATACTCCCAAGAGTAGCAACAGCAATTACTGCAAAGTAGGCATGAGACACATTAGGGACAGCTTATCAAGGTTTGGATAAGGTAAATACCTAAAAGCTACAAATTATGAGAAGATATTTTGAAGCTCTGTCTGCAGTAATATCTTCGTGCAGTAAATTCCGCCGCAAGAAAATTAAGTCGCAAGTTTTGAAAAAGTGAAAAGAGGAAAAAAAAGGGTGTGCTACGCAGTAACTCAAGTTAATTGTCGCCTCCGATATTTTCTCTTGAGAACCTATTAATTATAGAAGTGGACAAACACCCAAACAATACCGTTCCTCCCAATTGTCTCCTAAAAGCATCAGAAATCACTTGCTTTAGGACCCTCTAGCCTTTCCTATTCAGTACTCTTTGTAACTTATTAGTCACACTTGCATACATAAACTCTTAGAAATTCACTCTATCATTCCCTTGATCGAAGTCCTCTTGTGTGCCTAACTTTTCAATTTCCAGCAAAACCCCAAGTTTCTAATCTCTAATAAATGTAGTGAGCCCCATGCTCATTCGATCGTATATATAACCTTGCCTAGGTTTTTGGGTCAATTTTGCAATTAAATGAGCAACCTACTTAGTTCCTCTTTTCTTGGGAATATGACCACAATTATAAGGATGTTTCCACCTACTAGTTATTGCTACCATTTGTCATTTTGGCCTTCTACAACAGATCGTTCCTCCTAGTGGGTCAGTGAACACTCTTCAATAGTCTGCTTTGGATATCTATCTCTTCTTTTAATTATTAAATAATAAAATAATTCAATAGTCATCTTTGACCTTCTTATTCAACAACATAAAACTTTACAATAAATTTTTAAAGTAATGTTTTCTAAAAAATAAAATGTTTTTAGTTCTAGGTGGGTTACATATAAAATATAGTTTAATAATTGATTTAAAAATTTTGTATATTCACTTTAAGAAAATAGTGGAAAAATGAAGTTTGAAGTTGCCCAAGGTTAAAATATACAATCAATATTTATATTTATATTTCTATGTTTGTAATACAGTTACATTTTTTATATCATACATATGTTAGTATTAATGGGAGTAGTACATATAGAAATAAAGTTTAAATATATGTTGTTATTTTTACATTTTCTATTTTCTATTTTTATTTTATTGTATTTGTTTTTGGTAATTCAGGGATGTGATATTTAATTAATGACAAGTATATATATACCGATAATTAATCTAATATAGGGTACAATGTACAAATTATGTGAGTGTAACAAACCCAAACTCCACTTTATTTTTCTAGAGATAGGGTAATTTTATTTTTATTTTTTCTAAACAATTTATTTTTAGCAACCAAAAACATTAGGCGCAAAGAATCACCTAGAGTTACACATAAATGCATTAATGTAAATGATTCTTACATGGTCTAAGTAACAACACTTATATATATGGTTCATTAGTCATTCATAATAACACAATATTATTACTATAGTTTCTCTTATAACATTAACAACCACCTAGTGTTACAATCAAATGCATTTATGCAAATGATTCTTACACGGTCTAAGTAACAACACTTATATATATGGTTCATTAGTCGTTCATAATAACACAATATTATTACTATAGTTTCTCTTGTAACATTAACAACCGTATGCTTCATGTTCGTAAATCCTTAACTTTTATATTTGACAACATGATCCATAGTCAATTTATTATGTACAAGAAAGAATTATAGAGCATTAAATTGGGTCCCCTAGCATAAATATAACACATAAAATACAAAATAAAGAGAGAAACACTGATATACGTGGTTCACCCCAATTCATGGGCTACCCCCACCAATAATTGTTAATCTTTTATTATTATTTGATTCTATACATAGAGTTATAATGTGCAACAAAAATGCTGCAATTCATTTCACTTTTCCTCAAAGTCTCTTTCACATAGACCAATATCAAGTATTTTCATTTTAATCATAACTAAGTGTCACCAATTACAATATTGTCACCTTCTTTAATTATGCAATAATTACTATTCTCAGTACCACCTTGTAACCACCATAATTATAATACAGAAGATTTGTAATAAAGTTCACATTAATTATGAATAAAAAGCTTAGAAACAACATGTATATTGTTCAAAATAATTAATATTAAAACTTAACTTCTTTTTCTAAATTCAACTAAAAGAATAACATTATATTCAAAACATGTTTGACATATTAGGATGCTTCATCGTATGTTTAATGTCTTTTCTCCTTTAATCAACTATTTACTCAAAGGTTTAATTCGGAAGAAAACAAGATTTACCCTCCTTATAAATAAGAGAGTAAAATTATTTTCTTACATATTATTCACAAATATTTTCCTTTAATCAACTATTTACTCAACGGTTTACTTAGTAAAAGAAAATAACATTTAGATTCTCCTTTAATCAACTATTTACTCAATAGTTTAATTAGTAAAAGAAAATAAGATTCACATTCTCCTTTAATCAACTATTTACTCAAATGTTTAATTAGTAAAAGAAAATAAGATTCACCGAGTGACTGCAACACCAAGATGACACCTTTCATCAAGAATTATATTTTCATGGCTTCTTCTCACCATTTATCTCACCCCCTAGTGGATTCCTTCCCAAATAGTAGTCGATTCAAACTCTGAGTCTCGTAAATCTACCAAAGTAATTCACAGCTTAGGAAAACAATAACATTGCTTACGATGATTTTACCGACCTTGAGTTTCTCGATGGAAAGTTGCACCTTTATTATTACCTTGTATTTTTTGTTATTAAAGAATATGGGTACTAGAGCGGATGTTACATCCTTCCCCCCCTTAAAGGTATACCTTCCTCGGTCTTAGTTTATTCAAAACTTTTATCTTCATCATACATTCTCCCTTGTAATTATGAATCTCATTCTACCTTTTCTTGTTTTGTTATTCCTTCATAATATCCTTAATGCTTCCTGTCTCTCATAACATGTTCTTGTCACAATCATAACAAGCTATTTCCCATCTTTTCTTCTCAAGCTACTATTCAAGCTTCTTCTTGTGAGCATTCTTCCCACAGTCTGCTGAACTTGATGAGCTTCTTTCTAGAACAGATTCCTTGGATGAAAGAATCCCATGACCTAGGGAGACCATTCAAGGTTGTCATCACAATTTTTGCATTCTCCACTTCTTCATCTACTAATTTAGTTTGTTCTTTGATCTGGGAGACCCTTGTAAAGCATGACTGTATGGTCTCCTCATTCTAGATCTTTACATTCTTCAACTTGTTCCTCAAAGTCATCTTCTGGTTTATGTTCTTCCCTTCAAACAATTTGGATAGGGAATCAAACATAGCTTTAGGTGTCTTTAGGGAGGACACCTGTGGTATGAGGTGATCCTTGATTGAATCATTAATAATCCTCTTATCCATAACCAACTTCTTCTTATGTAAGGCCTTAGCCTCATCTTCCTCTGGAAGTGGAACCTCCTCATTAATGTAGGAGTCCAACTCATTTTCTTCCAGGACCAGGGAGATCCTATACTTCCAGGCTCAGAATTTATCAGATCCCTTAATCTTTTCATCAAGCTTGGTATGATGAGACATCTTAACTAAGAACCTCAAATGGAGATACAAAAGATTTAGATCTTACCAGGTCAAGATGTCGGGTCCAGATTTGGAGTTGAATTTCTGCAGTGCCGGTTCAGGAGCAGATTAGGGTTTGACATTGTTGGAGTTCTCTACAACCAAATGCTTTGATCTTGATCTCTAAACTTCGATTTTGGGGAGGAAATCAATCCATGCCCGGGCTCACTCAAAAATTCCACTTCCGTGGAAAGCCCTAATTTTGAGTAGCAGTGTCGGGTCAAAAATTGAAAATGCTCAAAAGTAGATTCTACTTCAACAGAAAGATGCGCCCGGGAGGAGAGTCATCCCAACCTTTTTTTCTAAAAAATTATGGAGAGAGATAAAAAAAATAGGAATCCCTAGTTCCCGCAGCTGCATAGTGTCTTCTTCTCAAGTTAGCTCTGATACCATGTTATATTTTTAACATTTAAGCTAGTGTTATATTAGGATATTTAACTAAGAGAATAATAAGCACAACAATCAAACACAAGAGACAATGAACACAGTGTTTTTCCTCGGGGAAACCATAAATGGAGAAAACCCCACAAATTCCTCAAAGATAGAATCAACACCAAAAGTAGAACCCCAAAATAGTAAGATGATATCCCAACAGCAGTAGCCTCTTTCTCTCTAGCCCCAACAACTTCTTCTCCCTCAGCTATGCACTACAACTGAGTGTGAGTGAGTGTGTGATAAATAGAGAGTCCCACTCTCTATTTATACTAATTCTCAACTTGACAATAACTCACTAGGGCCGAATTCACTAGGAGAGTCTAATAACCCTAGGGCCCCGCAACTGTGAGGACTTTAACCCTTCATCAATAGGAGGGTTACCCACAATGACTTGACATAACTTGTTTACATTATAGAAACTCCCGATTGGAACATTGGGGCATGACATGACTCAATTACATTACAAATAGTTCCCAGAATAAACATCGGGGTACAATACATAAGATATAAAAGTGAATACATTTCGAAGTTACAATTACATCAACACAAGCTATGAAAGACAACACACTTCATCCTGGTAAAATCAACCTACAAGGACATGAACATTGCCAGTATCTTACTAAAATAGATATTTAGATTGCATGGGATACCCAAAGAAATTATCTCAAATCAATATGTTAAGTTTACATGAAACTTTTGGAGATCTTTATTCTCTGGATTAGAGATGCAGCTGAACTTTAGCACTGCTTATCACCCACAGATGGATGGGAATACTGGAAGACTAAGACAACTTGTTAAAGATATGCTTAGAATGTATGTCATGAACAACCCCACCAAGTGGGAGGATTATCTGCTCCTTGCAGAGTTTGCATATAACAACCGGTATCAGGATTCCGCCAAGATGAGTCCATTCGAGGTACTCTATGGACGGAAGTGGAGGACCCCAGTTACTTGGGACAATCCGATGGATCAGCTCATGTTAGGGCCTAACCTGTTATTGGACTTGGCATAGTTAGTTGCCAAGGTCTAGGGAAACCTTAAAGAGGCACAAGACCATAAAAAAATTTATGCGTATAAGAAAAGAAAAGATAAAGACTACCAAGTAGTTGAGCATGTCTACTTGAAAGTGAAAGAAAAATGGAGCTCATTGAGCTTGGGTAGGTGTGTTAAGTCGGCTCCTAGATTTTGTGGACCTTTTGAAATTTGTTCAAGAAAGGACCAATGGCTCTTAAACTAGCATTACCTACGCACGTAAGAGTTCATAATGTTTTCCATGCATCTTTATTAAAGAAATACGTTTATGATGCTAAGCATGTCAATTATTGGTCATTATTACAGATGGAACCTGAGGGGAAATTTTCCCCTAAGCCTTTGCATATATTGGACAAGAGAGAAGTGCATCTTCAGAAGCACACCGTAGTCCAATTGAAAGTGTAGTGGAAGCACTTTAAGGTAGATGAGGCTAACTGGGAGAATGAGGCCACCATGAGAAAGGCTTACCCCAACTTGTTTCATGATATGAATCAAAGTCCCTAGAACACCAGGGACTATTTTTTACTAAGCGGGAGGGGATGTAATATCTCGAATTTTGGACCTACCATTTATAGGAATGAGCCTATTGATCATGATGATTATATTGATGTTATATTTTATATTGGGTCAACGACCCCACTGCATATGAACATGATTATTTGCTTTGTATATTGGGTGTAATACAATTATTGATGATATATATGTATATATATTTTTGTTGTGTTGGGCATGGACCCTGAAGCACATGATTGATGAAATGTTTTGTGTTGGGAGTGGACCCTGAAGCACATGATCGATGAGATGTTTTGTGTTGAGCGAGAGGCTCTAGAGCACATGAGTACTTACATTTGTGTTGAGCATAAAGCTCTAGAAAACATGAAAATATAATTGAAAATGTTGGGCATAAACTCTGGAGCATTCCATGTTGATGTTGAGCGTAAGCTCTAGAGCATCGGATCCTTGGCCATTGTATCCCTAGGTGTATCGTACAAGTACATCCTAACATTTAGTGTTGAGCAAGAGCTCTGGAATTTAACTATGTTTGTAACTCCCTATTATAAGCATTGAGTATGGGCTCTGGTAGGCGCTAGGGGTTACTGAAAAGATTAAAATCACCTCTAAGAGAAAACGACTCGAGAAAATATTGATCTCATCATACTTAATTTTAAGTGATTAAATGAAATTTTGAATTTCTGTATTCTCATCAATTACTGAAAAACTACCACGTTATACAAGGGAAATCCAACATGCAAGGATGTTTAGAGGTTCCTAGCCTAGCAAACCTAAGCCATCTATCTACTTGATCTTCATGAAGAAGTGTTGTTAAGTCTAGGGATCATAATACATGATTTCCAAAGACAAATGCTAACAAGTATTATAATACTATGTATTTTATACATATTATGTATAAATAATTAATTATGATTAATTATATAATTAAATAAAGAAAGAAGAGAAGCTCCACCAATTATTATTATTTTTTTAAATGTTTAATAAATAGTGAAATAGCTATGAAAGATTAACTTGAAACTAATTAAAAGTTCCTAAGTTAAGTATTGGAAAAATTATCCCAGTAATTAAAAAAAAAGGTTAAATCAAGAAATCAAGGATTTCTTGATTTAACTACCCCTTTGACTGAAAAGTCTATCTATAAAGACTCAATCCAAGCAAAGGCTTAGGGGTTCTGATTTTTATCTTGGAGAATTATTATTCTAACTGATTTTGGCTCTCAAGTGTTTTCCTGGAGAACTTTCTCCTGCAATGAAAAGAGGGCTGATTCAAAACTGAATACCAGTTAGGAAACCCTACCTTAGGAGCTCTAAGCTACTTGCATGTTGGACTCCAACTCGGGGGGATCCGAATTAGAACCAGGAACGATTCTAGGTCATGGTTGGGAGGAACATGGTAGTTCCCAAGTGATTTGCTCATCAAAATCAGAGGTCAGATCTGTCTTAAATTGATAATGTTGGTTATTTAAAAAGTGTGCAGGTTCAGCCATTAAAGGAGCTTCAGGAAGATAAATTACAGGTATGAGTTCTTAGTATGTCAAAGTTCATTTATAGGGTAAATGATGGATGCTTTATGTAGAATCTTTTATATATATTATTAACCCTGTAAATGATTAGTTATGTCCATATCTCCTAGGGTTACATTTCTTAAAATCTAACCCTAGACTGTCTATGCTATCTTCTAGATTATATAATGAATATGTTAGATGAATGTTTTCAATGAATTTACTAACCCTATGTAATTGATGTTCTGCCTAGATTTTGCTAGGGTTTGTATTCTCTTGAATACTCCCTAGGGTGGTAAATATTATCATAGCCTGTATATAGCAAGGTTTCCATCTCTAAAGTTTGTTTCTGTACTCATTCAATATTCAGAAATTTATTACTGTAAAACTAGGCAAATCTAGACCTGCTATTTGTTACTCACCTACTATTTATAACTCTACTAACATATTACATTTGCCAGTAGAGACATGTTTTAGATTATAGTAGATTTAATCATAAGAGTAATATTAAGAGGATTAAATATACTAAATAGACACCTTCAGGTATTACTTACAACCATAACTATTTTATAAGATAATTATATATACATATAAATAAGACCATCAGGTATAAACCTTTATGAAAACTATCTATACATTTAATTCCAAAATTAAATAACTCATATAAGACCTTTCAAGGTTTGTGTCCATATTACAAATTAACATTAAAAATACTCCACATAAATGAAACAACATCAATAAATAATCAGAGGAGGCATCGTGACCATCCATGTGGTCCTTTACAATTCTTTGATCATAATTCATATAACAGAATCCACAGTTCTAACTTTTCCATATATACATAACCATCAACAAAATTACATAACTCGACAAAATTACCATAGACAAATTAAAATAATATATCTTATACAGTAAGTCATATCATAGTAAAACAACATCAAAATCATATCATAAATCCATATATTGCAAACAGTAATAGGAATCGAATCCTATGGGCATGCAAGCCAAGTTTTTTTTATTTATTAAAATACATTTCATTACAACTCATTACATTAAAAACCCTGCTTCCCAACAGAGGTCGTGACATCGGTCCCATGGATGTCTAGACCAAGGCAAAGCCATAATAACAAACCATAAGTAATGTATATACAAAACAACAACCAAATCCTATAATCGTTGTACATAGGCCATGATATACATCAAATCGTATGCGAGTTGTGGTTATTAAAATAAATAAAAAACATATCAAACAAGAAACGTCATCGAGGGTTTTTAAACCCTGGCAATACGAAACCAACTATTGCACATCACTCACATAAGTAACGACCTCAGCCAAAGTTTTTATCTAATACAAGTACTATCAAAATCAACCCTATGCTATACTATCACAGCTCTATGGGAAGGCTCATGCCATTCACAGCATGGCCTATACCCACGTTGTCCATATCTTTAAATTACAAACTAAGTAACGTTGTAATAAAAAGAACCTTCAAGCCGACAAATTCCCACATAATCCACCATAACCACATAATAAACAGAGTGAAATCGTGCTATGCACATCACAAATTAAACCATGGTAATCAAGTAATAAAAATACTATGCATCCACTCACACAAAGCTTTCCAAGTAAACTACATATGCATGCCAATGGGTTAATGCACCATTACAAGCAATGGTGCAGCCCATGGCTAAAATGCCCCAATGAAAACAATTTGCTTACCCAAAAAAACCAAATGTGCTACAAAGCCCAAACATTCCTCTCTTCGCTACTAAAACAACCCAAGTAAAATTACAAACAAAAATTTATACACAGAACCGAAGGTAGTGCGACTTCACTCCATGGCCGAAGCCATCAAGATACTGTCCAAAACCCAAGTCTGTATTCGTGCCCGAAAGAGAATCTTAAAAACCCCCACAATGAAACCCACAGCATAAAACCCCAAACCAAGCAACAATCTATGCGCAGTCTCCCCAAGAGAGCTGAAAGGTAGCAAGTAAAATCTTGCTCACAGGCTTACGATGGCCACAATTGCAAACATTTGGAGCCTACACAAGCAAATCCATGCTACTCATGATTCCCTTTCGGCACCTGCAAAACACAAGCCAAACAAGGGATGAGAAGTATGGCCATGAACAAACATTAAACCAAACCAATGTGCAGGCATGTTAAAACCAATGAGGACATACCTCACAGTCTGAAGGTCGCCTCCATGGTTTCCCCCCTACGTAGAGCCAAAGTAAAAAACCCTAAATGACAAACAACACACAACCATTGTGAGCCAATCATATGGGAAGGCTGTCACGTTTCACCAATTGCATTGAATGCACTAGCTGGAAAGCATTAAGTCCACATAAAAACACACTCTCCATAGTTTTGTTTCGTTGCTTTACAACGTGACCACCTCTCACATAAAGCTTAAACCCTGCTATTGTATGGTTTATACCCTATGTTATGTCGCCACCCAAACTCTATCACATGTTAACATATTACAAAGTTTGCATTATGATAGAATTAAAATAATACATAGTCCATAGGATGCACTAGTCCAAATTCAAAGAACCCATGCTTAAAGTATTTAGATAATGTTTAGACCATAGGTTTAGAGCTTAGGGTTTTAATCCCTTAGTAACAAGGTATTTATGTTTAAGAACCATGGCATACAAAGTATGCCATGATAACATCTCTGACTATAAAAATACAAAGGTCTTCTCTTAAACCAATATAATAACCTATCAATAAAAGAACATAAGAGATGTTAATAGGTATAGTAAGAATATACATAGAACGTAAAATGTATTAATGACATATAGACTAATGAATTTAAAACATAACAAAGAATAATTAGTATACCAGAATTTAGTTGTAGTAGCTACATTGACAATAATGATACTTACCAAGTTATAAAACCAAGTTGATAAGTAGCATAACAACTAGCAGCAGGTCCTCTAGGATCAAGACGGCTAGCACACTTTACACCGGATCCCATCACAAAGTAATGAACTGCATAAGTAAATAAAATAGGTGCCTTAGTTCGATTGAACTAAGTAAGCCTATGTAACCAAGTAATACTTTACCTCTCAAACAGTCATGGGAGAACAAGTCCTACCACTCTGTCCACTTTGTTTCCACAAACAAAGTTAAGTTAGGACTCCATAATTAACAAGTGCGACAATGCAGAAAGGACGAAGCACATAAATCCAAGGATGACACATAAGCTAAAAAAGTGTAAACATAATACTAAGTAGTAAACAGTAGTACAACCTCATAACTAGAATACATTAAAGTAACGATTGAAATATAAACGACAAAATGTAAGAACAACTTACGACTAAACATAGATACATAAAGTGTACGATAGAGTACCGTAAGTAAATAATGTTCCATATAGGTAGTTTTTACTAGCCTATAATTTTGTTTTTCAATTTTTGGGGACATTACAAGTGGCATCAGAGGCCAGTATCAATACTGAGAGACTTATGGGTGCACCAAGCATTCACATAGAGAAAATAAAGTATGATAAGCAATTTTTGTTACTAATTTTTTTTTTTCTGCTATTAAATTTTTTTGTGTTTCAGGTAAATTTTTACAGCATTGTTCAATTTATGAATACTAAGGAAGAAATGACCACCCCCACTCCAGAAGTGAACTTGGTGGTCGAGCTCAACTATGATGTGCTAAAAACTTTGCACAGTCTTGAAGATGAACTTAAAAGTTTCAGAGAAGACAGTCTAAATGAAAGAAAGGAACAACAAGCTATAAATGAATCATTATTGCGTAACATGATGGGAGGGAGCCTGTAAGGTAAACCTACCTAGTCCACCAACAGATCCAAAAGAGAACCATACCATGATCGGGCCAGCAGCCCAAGAGAAACAGAAAAAGAAGGTACACCTGAAGCAACTAAAGGGGATCATCAGAGTCCTACTAGTGATGACTCACTTTCTCCATGGAGAAAGAGGCAAAGAAATGATGACAATATTTAGGGCGAGTTTCGAAAAATAAGAGCCCTGACCTATGAAGGTGAAGTAAATATGGGAGAAAAGGATAAAGAATGGTTGCTGGGAATGAGTAAGTATTTCCAGGTTCATAACTATTCAAGTGTGATGCATGCTACACTTTCCATGTACAACCTGAACGGTAATGCAGCAATATGGTGGCGAGATTTAAAGCACAGTAAGAAAGATGAGCTGCGAGAAATAAGTTGGGAAAACTTCTGAAATATTTTCCAATAAAAATACATGCCAAAAAGGTTCTTTGACCTCAACGTAAAAGAGTTCCATGAACTGCGCATGGGGTCCATGACTATGTACGCATTTATAAACAAATTTCTAGATCTACTGCATTATGCATCATATATCAAAGAAGAGAAGGTGAAGATCCAACAGTTCCTAGGATGTCTTCCTCCCAGTTTTCAAGACAGGATTGAATTTGACATGCCAAAGACACTGGATACTACACTACACAAGTCTTGACTCTACTATGAGCATGGGCACTTATGGAAAGAAAACCAGAACCGAAACAGAGAAAATTCTAGAAATGTTTATGATAACCACAATCCTGGGTCAAACCCGCAGCCTTATGGAAAGCAAAATAATAGCTTTCAAGTGAGAAAGAACTTCAACAAAACTTGTACGGAGCCTTATGTACTAGCTCCTAATGGTAACAAGCAAGTGGCGAGTGAATCCAATGCTACCCCTTTAGTGATCAAGTGCTGGAAGTGCAACAGTCTGCATTATGCCCGAGAATGTAAGAACAAGAACAATGGAATCTTGCATAACTTGCAAGAAGAACCTACCGTTGAGGATATAGCGGGAACCCCGTGAAAATATGCAGCATTAGATGGCCGACAGGCATACCATCAAGCTACAATGGTCGAGATTGAAGGTAAGATCTTGAGCACCTCTATTCAATACTTACTGATCCCGGTGCTTACCAGAGCTATGTTGCACCTAAGATTGTTGATTTATGAAAGTTAGGCAAGGTAAAGCATGTTAAAACCTGGTTGGTACAGTTAGCCACTGGTACGAAATGGAAGGTTTAAATTTTTTTTAAAGAATGTGAAGTAAACCTGAATGTTTTCCTTAATAAGATAAACCTAAACATCCTACCTTTAGGATTGTATGATATTCTTATCAGCATGGACTGGTTGGAATAGTACCATGTCATGCTCGATTGTGTACATAAGTATATCTTGTGTACTGATAGCCAAGGGAACCAAGTGAAGGTTCAAGGCATCCCAAAGAAATTTTATGTAAGACAAATCTTTGTCTTGCAAGTGAAGAAGTGTGTTAGGAAGGGCTACAATTCGTTTGCGGTAAACATCCGAGACATAGAGTCTGATAGAGAACAACGCATAGAAGACTTCCCCATTCTTGAATAATTCAAGGAGATGTTTCCCAATGAAATCCCTGGATTACCTCCGAAACGAGACCTAGACTTTTACAATGATTTGTTCAACTAGGTGGGAGGAGCCAAAATATTTTCAAAGATTGACCTACGATCCAGGTACCATCAGGTATGGATCCGAGACGAATATATTCCCAAGACCACCTTTCGTACGAGGTATGGCCACTACGAGTTTGTAGTGATGTCGTTCGGGTTGACCAATGCACCCTCAAACTTTATGCGTATGATGAACAACATATTTAGTAAATATTTGGATAAGTTTTTAATAGTATTTATTGATGACATTCTGGTTTATGCCAAGAATAAAGAGGAACACAAAGAACACCTTTGCATAGTACTTGGATTGTTGAGAGAACACCAGCTCTACGCTAAGTTTATTAAATGTGATTTTTACAAACCAAAAATACAGTACCTAGGTCACATCATATCCGAGGTAGGAATAGCTCTAGACCCGAAAAATATTCGAGCCATTAAGGATTGGCCTACCCTAACTAGTGTCACTGAATTTAGGTCATTTTTTGGGTTTAGCCGGGTATTATCAAAATTTCATTGAGAACTCTTAGAGAATCGCTTTCCCCATGATGACCTTGCAGAAGAAAGCGAATAAGTTCTTATGGATTGACAAGTGTGAAGAAATATTTCAAAAGCTTAAGCAGCTTTTGATGACCACACCAGTGTTGCAGATTGCGGATCCCGATGGGATTTCATTGTATGCACGGATGCAAGCAAGGAAGGACTTGGAGGTGTCCTCTTGCAAAACGATCATGCGATATTTTATGAATCGCGGAAATTAAAAGAGCATGAGTAGAATTATCCCACGCACTATCTTGAGCTAGCGGCCATTATCCACGCTCTAAAGATGTGGAGGATGTTCCTTCTAAATACTGACAATATGAGTCTAAAATATTTATTCGATCAACCTGATCTGAATGTGAGGAAATCCAGATGGTTGGATTTCCTCAGTGAGTATCACTTTGAACTGAAGCATATTAAGGGCAAAGAGAACGAATTTTCTGAGGCTTTGAGTCGATGAAATCATATGATATATGAGGTGACCCTGAGTCAAAATGATGTAGATTTTCATGAGAATATTAGAACAACCAACAAGGTTGACCTGTTCCATGTGGAAATCCTCAAGAAGGTCCAAGAGGACTGGTTGTTTCAACAACAAAAGTAATACAAGGTGGATGACTCTAGACTACTATGGTCTAAGGATAGATTGTATGTTCCAAATGGAGGGGACATTCAGTCCAGCATCTTCACAAAATTTCATAGGGCACCCTACTTATACGATGATATATGCGGTCAAGAGACACTTTTTCTGGCCTAAGTTATAGGCTGAGATTGCAATTTTTATTGCGAAATGTCAGGAATGCCATCTAGTTAAAGCTGAGCACCAGCATCCTTCAGGATTGCTACAGCCATTGCCCACTCCAGAATGGAAGTGGGAGGTTATCAGTATGGATTTTATTACTGGCTTACCGAAAAGTAACAAGCAAAATGATTCCACCTTCATAGTCATTGACAAGCTGTCAAAGGCAGCACACTTCATCCCCTTAATATCAACCTACAAGGCCATGAACATTGCCAATATCTTCCTAAAAGAGATATTTAGATTGCATGGGATACCCAAAGAAATTATCTCAAATCGAGATGTTAAGTTTACAAGAAAATTTTGGAGATATTTATTCTCTAGATTAGAGACGCAGCTGAACTTTAGCACTACTTTTTACCCACAGATGGACGGGAAGACTGAAAGAGTAAACCAAATTGTTGAAAACATGCTTTGAATGTATGTCATGAATAACCCCACCAAGTGGGAGGATTATCTGCACCTTGCATAGTTTGCATATAACAATGGGTATAAGGATTCCTCCAAGATGAGTCCTTTCTAGGTACTCTATGGAGGGAAGTGTAGGACCCCAGTTACTTGGGACAGTTCAATGGATCGGCTCATGTTAGGGCCTAACCTGTTATTGGACTTGGAACAGTTGGTTACCAAGGTCCAGGGAAACCTTAAAGAGGCACAAGACTATCGGAAAATTTATGTGGATAAGAAAATAAAAGATAAATACTATCAAGTAGGTGAGCATGTCTACTTGAAAGTGAAAATAAAACGAAGCTCGTTCAGCTTGGGTAGGTGTGGTAAGTTAGAACCTATATTTTGCAGACCTTTTGAAATTCTGGCCAAGAAAGGATTGGTGGCTTATGAACTAGCATTACCTGTGCACATAAGAGTTAGTAATGTTTTCCATGCATATTTATTAAAGAAATATGTTTATGATGCTAAGCATGTCATTGATTTGTCATTATTACAGATGGAACCTGAGGGGGAATTTGACCCTGAGCCTTTGCATATATTGGACAAGATAGAAGTGCAGCTTCGAAAGTGCACTGTAGTCCAATTGAAAGTGCAGTGGAAGCATTTTGAGGTAGATGAGGCTACCTGGGAGAATGAGGCCATCATGAGAAAGGCTTACCCCACCTTGTTTTATGATATCAATCAGAGTCCCTAGAACACCAGGGACGGTGTTGTACTAAGCGGGAGGGGATGTAATATCCCAAATTTTGTAGCTACCATTTATAGGCATTGGCCTATTCATCATGATGATTATATTGATGTTTTACTTTTATATTGGTTCAAAGACCCCACTACATATAAACATGATGATTTTCTTTGTATATTGGGCATAAGCCAATTTTTGATGATATATATGTATATATATGTTGGTTTTGTTGGGAATGGACCCTGAAGCACATGATTGATGAAATGTTTTGTGTTGGGCGTGGACCCTAAAGCACATGATCGATGATATGTTTTGTGTTGAGCATAAATCTCTAGAACATATGAAAATATAATTGGAAATGTTGGGCATATGTTCTGGAGCATTCCATGTTGATGTTGAGCATAAGCTCTGCAGCATCAGATCCTTGGTTATTGTATCCTTAGGTGTATCATACAACTACATCCTAGCATTTAGTGTTGAGCAAGAGCTCTGTAATTTCACTATGTTTGTAACTCCATGTTATAAGCATTGAGTATGGGCTCTAGTAAGCGCTAGGGGTTACTAAAAATATTAAAATCACCTCCGAGTGAAAATGACTCGAGAATAATATTCATCTCATCATACTTGTTTTTAAGTGATTAAATGAAATTTCGAATTTCTGTATTCTCATCACGTACTGAAGAACCACCATGTTATACAAGGGAAATCCAACATGAGAGGATGTTTAGAGTTTCCTATCATAGTAGAACTAAGCCATCTATCTACTTGACCTTCATGAAGAAGTGTCGTTAAGTCTAGGGATCATAATACATGATGCCGAAATACAAATGCTAACAAGTATTATACTACTATGTATTTTATACATAGCATGTATAAAAAATTAATTATGATTAATTATATAATTGAATAAAGAAATAAGAGAAGATCCACCAATTATTATTTATTATTAAAGGTTTAATAAAAGTGAAATAGCTCTGAAAGATTAACTAGGAACTAGTTAAAAGTTCCTAAGTTAAGTGTTGAAAAAATTACCCTAGTAATTAAAAAAAAGGGTTAAATCAAGAAACCAAGGATTTCTTGATTTAGCTGACCCTTTGACTGAAAATTCTGTCTATAAAGACTCAAGCCTAGAAAAGTCTTGGGGGTTTTGATTTTTATCTTGGAGAATTATTATTCTTCCTGATTTTGGCTCTCAACTGGTTTCCTGGAGAAATTTCTCCTGCACGGAAAAGAGGACTGATTCAGAACTGAATACCAGTTAGGAAACCCTACCTTAGGAGCTCTAAGCTACTTGCATATTGGATTCCATCTTGGGGGGGTTTGGATTATAACCAAGAACAGTTCCAAGTCATGGTTGGGAGGAACGTGGTACTTCCCAAGTGATTTGGTCATCAAAATCAAAGGTGATAATTGTCTTAAATTGATAATGTTGGTTATTTAAAAATTGTGTTTGTTCAACCATTAAAGGAGGTTCAGGAAGATAAATTATAGGTATGATCTATTAGTATGTCAAAGTTCATTTCTAGGGTAAATGTTGGTTGCTTTATGTAGAAGCTTTTATATATATTACTAACCATGGTATTGATTGGTTCTGTCCATATCTCCAAGGGTTACATTTTTTAAAATCTAACCCTAGACTGTCTATGCTATCTTCTAGATTATATAATGAATATGAACTTAGATGAATGTTTCCAATGAACTTACTAACCCTATGTAATTGATGTTCTTCCTAGATTCTGATAGGGTTTCTATTCTCTTCAATACTCCCTAGAGTGGTAATTTTTATCATAGGATGTATATATCTAGGTTTCCATCTCTAAAGTTTGTTTCTGTACTCATTCAATATTCAGAAATTTATTACTATAAAACTAGGTAAATCCAGACCTGCTATTTGTTGCTCACCTGTTATTTATAACTCTACTGACATATTGCATTTGTCAGTAGAGACATGTTTTAGATTATAGTAGATTTAATCATAAGAGTAAGATTAAGAGGATTAGATATACTAAATATACCTTTGAGTATTACTTACAACCAGAACTATTTTATAAGATAATTATATATACATATAAATAAGACCATCAGGTATAAACCTTTATGAAAACTATCTATGAATTTAGTTCCAAAATTAAATAACTCATGTAAGACCTTCCAGGGTCTATATCCATATTACAAATTTAGATTAAAAATACTCCACATAAATCAAACAACATTATAAATAATCAGAGGAGGCATCGTGACCACCCATGTGGTCCTTTACAATTCTTTAATCATAATTCATATAACAGAGTCCATGGTTCTAACTTTTCCATCTATACATAATCATCAACAAAATTACATAACTCAACAATCATTACCATAGAAAAATTAAAATAATATATCTTATACAGTAAATCATATCATAGTAAAACAACATCAAAATCATATCATAAATACATATATTGCAAACAGTAACAGGAATCGAAACCTGCGGGCATGCAAGCGCAGTTTGTTTTATTTATTAAAATACATTTCATTACAACTCATTACATTAAAAAACCTGCTTCCCAACAGAGTTCGTGAAATCAATCCCATGGATGTCCAGACCAAGGCAAAGCCATAATAACAAACCATAAGTAATGTATATACAAAATGACAACCAAATCCTATAACCATTGTACACAGGCCACGCTATATGTCAAATTGTATACAGGTTGTGGTTATTAAAATACAACCAATACATATTAAACAACAAACGTCATTGAAGGGTTTTTAAACCCTAGCAGTACAAAACCAACGATTGCACAACACTCACATAAGTAACGACCTTGGCCAAACTTTTAATCTAATACACAGTCCTATCAAAATTAACCCTATGCTATACTATCGCAACGCTATGGGAAGGCTCATGCCATTCACAGCATAGACTATACCCATGCTATCCATATATTTAAATTACAAACTAAGTAACGTCGTAATACATAGAACCTTCAAGATGGAAAATGCCCACATAATCCACCATAACCACAGAATAAGTGCAGCCAAACCGTGCTATGCACATCACATATTAAACCATGGTAATCAAGTAATAAAAATAGTGTACATCCATTCACATAGAGCTTTCCAACTAAACTAAACAGTCATCATATTAAAACTTATAAACAATTTTACACAATCATGCCAATGGGATAACACACCATTGTAACCAAGGGTGCAACCCATGGCTAAAATGCCCCAATGAAAATGATTTGCTTAACCAAAAAACCAAATGTGCTACAAAGCCCAAACATTCTTCTCTTCGCTGATAAAACAGCCTAAGAAAAATTACAAACCGAAGTTTATACATAGAACCAAATGGAGTGTGACTTCACTCCATGGCCGAAGCCATGAAGATACTGTCCAAAACCCAAGTTTGTAATCATGCCTGAAGGCGAATCTTAAAAATCCCCACAATGAAACCCACAGCATAAAACCCCAAACCAAGGAACAATATATGCACAGTCTCTCCAAGAGGGCCGAAAGGTAGCAAGTAAAATCTTGCTCACATGCCTACCGTGTCCACAAGTGAAAATTTTTGGATCCCACAGAAGCAAAGCCATGCTGCTCCTCATTCCCTTTTGGCACCTGCAAAACATAAGCCAAACAAGGGATGAGAAGTATGGCCATGAAAAATTTTTAAACCAAACCAATGTGCAAGCATGTTAAAACCAATGTGGACATACCTCACAATCTGAAGTTTTCCTCCATGGTTTCCCCCCTACACAGAGCCAAAGTGCAAAACCCCAAATGACAAACAACACACAACCATCGTGAGCCAAGCCTAAGGGAAGGCTGTCACGTTTCACCAAAATCATTGAATGCACTAGCTCGAAACCATTAAATCCACATAAAAACCCACTCTCCATAGTTTTGTTTCGCTACTTTACAATGTGACCACCTCTCACATAAAGCTTAAACCCTGCTATTGTATGGTTTAGACCCTATGTTATGTCGCCACCCAAACTCTATCACACGTTAACATATTACAAAGTTTTCATTATGATAAAATTACAATAATACATAGTCCATAGGATGCGTTAGTACAAAGTCAAAGAACCCATGCTTAAAGTATTTAGATAATGTTTAGACCATAGGTTTAGAGCTTAGGGTTTTAATCCCTTAGTAACAAGGTATTTATGTTTAAGAACCATGGCATACAAAGTATGCCATGATAACATCTCTGACTATAAAAATCCAAAGGTCTGCTCTTAAACTAATATAATAACATGTCAATAAAAGAACATAAGAGATGTTAATAGGTATAGTAAGAATATACATAGAACATAAATTGTATTAATGACACATAGACTAACGAATTTAAAACATAACGAAGAATAATTAGTGTACAAGAAATTTAGCCGTAGTAGCTACATTGAAAATAATGACACTTACCAAGTTATAAAACCAAGTCGATAAGCAGCATAACAACTAGAAGCAAGTCCTCTAGGATCAAGACGGCCAGCACAATTTACACCAGATCCCGTCGCAAAGTAATGAACTACATAAGTAAATAAAACAGGTTCCTTAGTTTGATTGAACTAAGTAATCCTGTGTAACCAAGTAATACTTTACCTCTCAAACCGTCATGGGAGAACAAGTCCTAGAGCTCCACCCACTTTGTTTCCACAAACAAAGTTTAGCTAGGACTCCATAATTAACTGGTGCGACAATGCAGAAAGGACGAAGCACATAAATCCAAGGATGACACATAAGCAAAAAAAGTGTAAACATAATACTAAGTAGTAAACAATAGTACAACCTCATAAGTAGAATACATTAAACGTAACTACTAAAATATAAACTAGAAAATGTAAGAACAACTAACAACTAAACAAAGATACATAAAGTGTATGATAGAGTTCCGTAAGTAAATAATGTTCCATCTAGGTATTTTTTACTAGCCTATAATTTATTTTTTTATTTTCGATTTATGGGGACATTACAATATTAAGAGGGAAGCACATAGGAAGGAAAACTGACAAAAGTCACATGGGGTAGGTGAGAATAAGAAAAATCATGCTACATCACTGATATCGTTTGATAAGAATGACAGGAAGATGCTCAATTCAGTTCAGGTTGGGCTTCAAAAGAACAGTCCATTATCAACATCTAAATCCGACAATATGAGGTCCATACTAAAGATAAAGAATCCTACAAGCCATTTTGAGGACTATTTGAGGTCTAATGTTGCTGCTACAGTGCCTACAAGCCATTTTGAGAACCATTTGAGGTCTAATGTTTCTGATGCAGTATCTTTAATAACTGAGCCAGAGTTGAAGATAATAAAGAGAGACTTTAAAAGGTCACGAGAGAGTGAAAGAAATATTCATAATGATGGAGACAATATTTTCAATTTGTCTTCTTATCTTGAAGAAAGTAGGATACAATCACTAGATACAGGCATTATTTCAGAGCAGACCATGAGTGAAAATTAGTTTGGTCAGAAAAGGAAAAGCATGGAAAAATAAATTAGAGGTTCTCGATTAGTTCTTGAAAGTGAGTTCCTAGATCGTATAAAAATAGTGATAGATACCATTGTAAGCAATTATTCTTGATTCTATCCTAAGAGGTTAAATTTATATTTAACACTTTCCCCAAGTTTAGTGAGTATTTCTATGGTTTAACTACACATGCATATTAGGATGAGTTTTCAAGTTCTAGTACATTTGGATATGTTTTGGCACTTAATATATGCACTTTTCCAGAATTTTCATCTTGTAAAATTCCCTTATATTTACAAATTTTGTTAAGAGGTTTTTCAGCTTCTAAAATCCTCTATTTTGTACAATAGAATGGCCACATGACTATCGAAGATGAAGACTAAGGTGTGAATATTTTCTGCCCTATTTCTCTTTGATCTTCAAGAGATCCACTCCCTTTCCATATGACCCCATGCCCTTTCACTAGATTTAGGCATTATTCATTATATTTTTTTTACATTTATTTTATCCATTAAACTTCACTATATCACTTTAACAAGTAAATGGAATCTAAACAAATCCCTTTGGGGATTCCCTTTAATTCATTTTATACTAAGTTTATGGTTGGATAGCTATCTTTACTTGATGAAAAATTGGGATTGAATGGTTTTTTTTATATTTATCTAGCTCCACATGATTAAATTTATTTACACTTTTATGAGCTGAATTTTAATTGTTTGGGGTTTTTTACATCATACTATTATTTTCACTCTTGAACATACTTTTCATAAGAAAATTTCAGATCTTTTCTCGTACATTTGCTTATCATTTCATATCTTAAAATCCGTGTTAATAACACTTAGAAGTAACCAATTCTCTTGATTGTGTATGCTTAATAACTCCCTCTGAATTTTTTGTCCTAATCTCCTAGGAGATCATTTAAGATATTTGGACATATAAAGCTTCGAACAAGGAAACAAGGCACGTCTACTAAGAGACGCATGTCATGACAGCTTACTAAATCTCTGCATTTTCTCTCCCAAATAGGGGACATTTGTTTCACATCAATGGCACAAGGAAAAGAGGATTCATGTCTTCCAAAATATGCTACATGTTGGGTAATCTAAGGGTAAGAGCAACTTCAAAAAATAATTTATAACATAAAGAAACATGTATCATGAAAAAATCATTATGGTATAATAATAAACCTTGTTCCAACCCGCCCTCCATTGGATGACTCCTGAACCAAATAAAACCCAAGGAGTGTGGTAGAACTTAAACATGAAAATATTTTCCTTGTTTCCAATCTATAGAATTTGTGAGACATTAATAGTTTAGATAAATAGTGCATCTCAAGTTCATACATAGAGAGATACCAATGCAAACCAACTTTTCCCAATTATTTCATAGTCGCCAAGTTTTGTTGAAGAATTTAGATACTAACCTGACAATGCTCCTCAGATAAACCTTGATTGGAGCGGATAATTTGATGGAGATCAGTATCCATTAGCTCATATGCAATGTACACATCATCAAAGGCATCTCTTCATGGAGGAGGTATTATATCTCTTATGTCAACTACATGTTATGCAAACATCATTACATCCTTTCGTGGATAGCTCATCTATACATAAGTCAAGAATGAAATTGATGCAAAACATCACGGAAATTAAACATGCAAAAGAGCATAAAATATTACAAAAGAGGGGATCAATAAGATTCTCACTGTCTTAGGCTATCTATACAACAATAATCATAATATTAGAAACATTATTAAGCAAACAGATTATTATACACTGAATTATAACCCATTTTATCCAAGTTGACTATGTATTTTAATTTTTTATCCAATTGCATGTAATCACGTTAAGTAAAACTGGAAATTCATTTCTACTTTGCATTATCAATGCATTTGACAACTTTCGACCAACGCAGTTGCAAGGAAAGGGTGCAAAGGTATGACACTTCCAACATGAACAAGTTAATAGAAGAAATGAAACACATTACATTTTGAGAGTCATAAACTAAAAGAAAATATTAAACCACCTTGGAAAAATTTACATTTGACAATCGTGCTAAATCTCAACATGTTCCTTACAATATGAACATGGAATGACCTGACATGAACCAAACATTTTTCAAATAACAAGTTAATGCAAGAATATAGTAAGATCTTGAATGGTAATTCTAGGTTAAAAGCATGGGTTTTGTCTTGTAGAGGTATCTTGAATTCTAACACCTTTTCCATGGAAGCAGTGCTGAGGAATTTACTATCCTAGAGATTACCTGAAGGCCTAGTAAAATATGTTAAGCTTTGTTGACTCAAGTGCATGAAATGATGATCCTGAGCCAAATCAAACTTGTAAGAAAATTGCAAAACAACCATGAGAAATCAGTTTGAGACTCTAGAGATATGACACAAACATGATCAGTTTAATAGGCTGGTGAAGAGAAAAGGAAAAAAATTAATTACAAAATATATGGTCCTCGGCAATATAGGATATCATAAAAGTTTAATATCTCTAATTCCATATGAAATTACCAACTCCTGGAAAAATAACGACTTCTCGGACAAATAAGAATGATGAATATATTACATGAAATTCACACAATATGCCAATTTGGGAGACAAGGCTAGGTGAAGCTCTGATATGATAAACATCAATGCACAGATACAAAGAACTGTTAGCAACTGGTAAATAGGTAACATGTTGCAAATATAATGTCAGAAAGCAAAAAGATAATATATCTACAGATCCCATCTCATGATTCAAAACAATAGAATATCATTTCCCATGCGACAAGACAATTTGAAATGCCTACATGTATTATTATAGCTTCTAACAAATTTTTTCTTTCTCTAATCAAGCGTGAGATAGCTTTGCAAAATTTACCCCAGAACTAGAATGGTTTTTTTTCACTGCTAGCTACAGCCTATGCCAATGGGATATTATAAGCTTATTCAATTCTATATTGAAACAATATGAAGAAAATATACTGCATGGATTCAACGAACATATAATAAATAAGAAACAAAAAAGGTAGTCCTTCCCTTATTAGAGATTTTGAGTAACCAAGTGTAGTCAACAATGTATTCTTATATGCATATGAAGTTTAACTCCATACAAGTTCGAACTGCCTAAAACCGTAAAAATATTAACACCTTAATTTTGAGTCTATGTTATCATTTATGTAACGATGTAATTATGCCATGGGAATAACCTTGTGAGGTTACCAGAACATCTCGGAAGACACAAAAGAAATAAACACAAGTAGTGATATCCTACTAGTTAGGGGCTTCCACGAAAGTGATTTACAATTGGAAAACTACACAAGCAGCGAGCACCTCCTTTTGTTGACACAGGATGATGAGGAATGGAAAAGGATTATGCACATGTGGATAAGTATGTAACACATTCCAAAGAGGTGTAGTTGTAATGTTGAACACCCACAACCTAATAATCTGCAACATTCAAGAATATGGGATAACCCAGGAGGGTACCTGTGCTTTGCCCAGAATGGCAGGAGTGTATTATATTATATCCTATACTCTGTATCCAACGACTAGTTATGAATTCAAACCATGAGCCTCTATTGCACATAAGATGATGGTCTGTCAATGGTCGAAGTGTAGTATATTATATCATATACTCTGTATCCAACGACTGGTTATGACTTCAAACCATGAGCCTCTATTGCACATAAGATAATGGTCTGTCATTTAATTAGGTGGAGTAACTCCATGCCCATCCACATTCAATTCTTATTAAGACTGGATATTGTGGGATAGAGAAGGGAGATTCCCATTCACATCCAAGACTATTACTCACAAGTGCATGTATTGAGGCTAGAAAGTTACCAGCAATCTCACTCTTGCTCAAGTGTGGTGGAAGGTACAAGAATGTTTACAATGTTTTTAATCCAAATAGGATATCTCATCTCGAAAAGCCCCATCGTTCAAGAAGAGGGAGGGAATCTCATGAACTATTTCATCGAGAGAAAAAACATGAGACTCTATTTGTAGAAATCAACAGGAATGTCGATTAAGATATGGAGATGTAACAAACCAAGAAAACATCCACAGCTACTTAACACCATGCAGTAAAAACTAGAAACATGAGCAAGGAAAAAATCCAAACAAAGGAAGTACAAGGAAATTTATGAGATTGATATGACATCAAAGTAGAAGTTCAAGGAACTTATGAGAGTAATCAGGTAAGCATAGAAAAGTGTAGAAATCAGAGCATAGGGAAACCAAGGAACCGATCAAATGACTTTCAAGGCAACCAATGGTATGACAAGACATGCAAGAATGCAAGGAAAATATACAAACTAAACCTCGCTAGTGTAAACCTAAAGGCTTAAAAACAGGTTGTAGAGACCCATAACTGCAATTGCTTGAAATAAATTCTAGAAGCACCACTGGACATGGAAAAAAGGAACCCCATGGAGTTTTCGAAACAATTGTAAACCAAAAATAAAGTATACAGGAATGACATTTCATAGTTTCAATGGTTGGCATGCATCAAACAACGCTATGAAAACATTACATTAAGAAGTAAACCCACAAAATTGCCACCAAAAGAGAGGTTTTCAGAAAGAGGAAGAGGAAGAGGGTATCAAAAGGTTGGTAACAAATAAAGAAAAGGATATCATATCCCTTCGAGTGAAACACCTCAGGTTCGATCAGCAACATATCATCCATCACCTAGCAGAGATACTAAACCAAAAACTCTCAGAAGGATATCAAACGAACTGGAAAACAATTCTCATTATATCAATCTTTAAAAAAGGGGAGAAGAAAAATACAAGCAACTACATAACAATAATCAGCACAATGGTATTTGTGAAATTGATGGAAGAATGCGAGAAAGGAAGCTCTATAAATGGCAAGAAGACACAAGAAAAAAGGGTTCAATGTCAATTGGTCTTCACGACATCACATTAAGGCAGATGGTGGAAACACTAGTAGAAAATGAGAAATTAATGACTAAAAAAATGACTAAAATCAGGCTATAAACGACTATTTTTGAGTCGGTGACTAATAGTAGCAAATTACCACTATCTTATAGCTAGTCGTATTTCACTACTCATTAATAGCTTGACTTAGTATTCATTGATTTAGTCATTGATTTAGTCATTGATTTAGTCATTGATAGTCAATGATTTAGTCATTGTTTTAGTCATTAATAGTTAATGATTTAGTCATTGATTTAGTCACAGATTTAGTCATTGATTTAATCACTGAGTTAGTCGCTGATTTAGTCACTAATTGCAACCATTAATGACCAAATATATGACTAAATAAACTACTAGATTTTAACATATTAATGACTAAGATAAATACGACTAAGATACAGGAAATTAGCTACTAATAGTCGTATATATGTGAATTTAGTCGTTTTTGTAGTCACAAATTTATGATAAGGCACGGAGGAATTGAACCACCAACCTCCTGCCTATAATTAGGCAGGTGCTCTACCATTGAGCTAGAACCCTTTAAGAAGTTGTTATTGATTGACAATGATGATATTCAAACAAATTTATGATAGATATCAATCTACAAACTACATAATTATTACTATTACAACTTACTAGTAACTAGTATTTATGAAAGTACTCATTTACGCAGTGGAGAATTGTAAATAAGAAGGAGCTGCGTTGGATGATTTCGCAAATCTCGACGTTTCGATCCCTACTATGGGATCATCATTAGGAGACAACTGAAGTTTGAGGTAAAAGACCAAGAAGCCCATCAGTGTTTATAGTTAGTGTGAAGCATAATAGGTTTTAGGTTTTCAAGTCGGTTTTAAGTATTAAAATTTTTTAATTATTTTATTTTTAATTTTTAGAAATCATTATTATGAAAATATTATAATAAGGTTTAAATATCTAAATCAAGCGCTTTGGGAACTTCTCCAAAATCCCTCCAGACACATCATTAGCATCATTGACTTTAGGCATTTGCGTAGTGCATCTTTGCATTCTCTTATGCCTGGGGGGTCAGCAAATTTTATAGACATTATCAGATAAGCATAAAATTTCAATCATCTGAGTAAAACTAGGCCACTGTCAAAGCAGATCGGGAGAAAAACAGACTCTTCTTGTACTATAACGAAATATGAAGCCAATTATGCAAACATGCTTGAAATTTTTTAAGATTTAGACAGTTAAACTTAAACCTGTCTACAGCACAAGATCAATTCATGCCTAGCCATTAAAATGTAAAAGCAGATAGGAAAAATTCAAAACTCACATAAAAATGATGAATTCAAAATGTATCTCTGACTTGTATTCAGGATATAAAGTTGATTCATGATATAAAGTTGCTAATCCCTTGAATCTTGTAGCATTTACAATTAAAATCACAAATTATAATAGGTCAATGACCATTCTATCAATTGTTACAAATTATAATAGGTCAACGGCCATTCTATCAATTGTTACTTGTCAGCAAATTGTCTTTCAGCTACTATATACAAGTAAATAGAAAACTTATCATATATTTAGGCTCTTGGAAAAGTATTGTAATAGTACATCTTTTGAGCAAACAGCTATTAAGTTTTAACTTTTTTAGAGCACTTTTGCAATGCAGATAAAACCTCTTGTGCAACCAACAAAGGACATAATGAATGTAAAAGATGTTCATTACCAATGGAATGAGTTATTCCCAAATGGTAATGGATTGGAAGTTCACAATTTTTTCCATTATAGCTATACATGTTTTATATTTATGCTTTAGTTCTCATCTTCTACTAGATCATTATTAAAAGATTGTTTCCCTTGCAGTACCAGGAAACATGGGTGCAGTTATATCTCTTTGGGCTCCTGTCATATTGGTACATGATATTTAATGCATTGCACTGCTTCAAAATATTATAGAATTTATTCCCTTTGGATAAAATTACTACCCTCTAAAACTGGTTAGTAGCTGTAATAGTCGCAGGTTTGCAGAAAGGGAAGTATAAAATCTTCTCATTTGTACAAAACTTCTACTCCAGAGGGGGCATGTATTAAACATACCATTCTATAGCAAAATTCTATTATAGATCAATTCTTTTCTTTCTG